>JAAEAF010012842.1:0-33877 GCA_011037195.1 Triatoma infestans
AAGTAATTAATGGGTCATTAATGAATTGATTATAAGGTGGCAAATTAATATTTTACATTTTCTACACTCTACACGATGTCAAGCTTTGTCTCTCTCACTCTCTCTCTCACTCTGAAATATCCTAACTTGTATCGGCTCAAACATAGTGTGTTCGGTATTTATCTAAATTTAAAATTGCCGCCGTAACAAATTTAATAACTAAATATAAATCTAATCCATAGGCTGTGTCCTAATTGGAGAGAGGGGGTAGTCCCTTTAAAAATTGCCCCCACTAAGTGAGTCACAAAGTAACACCCAGACAAGTAACATCGTATACATGCGAATATTTGCCTATGCAAATTAGACTTCCGCTTTTCCTTCCGGTGAAAGCCCATGCGTTCCCATCTGGTTTTCCTCGGAGTTAGTAGTGAGAAGTCGATTTCTTGTCGGGTGAGTGTCTCCGGATTCTCCCAGCCTGTTAAGGTTGAACGGCCAAGCACGTGGTCTACTTCCGTTGCTTCTCCGGCCTTACAGCTTTCCTGGAGCCCGTTTAAATACTTCATCTATTTTTATCAGCCGTACTGTGTGGACAACGACGCTGGAATTACAGGCATATGGTTATTTTTTGTTCCCTTTCCTGTCTCCTATTTCCTTCAATTCCCCATATGGGCTGAAGGACTTCAGTCGGACCACACTAATTTTTAAGGTGTCTGCGTTTGAAGGTAAGCGCCACTCCTTTTGGCTTGTTGAATTGGGTAACTATTTTTTGCTACTCATTTTGCATTTATTTAATATTCATTTGTTCATGCTACATGAGCCCATTGGCTCACTCTTTAATCTTTCTATACAGTCCACTTACTATTTTCTGCAATTTAATATTTTCTATTATTTTCTTTTAAATTTTACTTTAGTTCATTTATTTTCATTGTTGTTATTATGACCTGTTTTTGTACCAAAACAGAGCCTCCCAGAAGGGGACTGGGAAAGCAGCCTACGAAAAGCGCCCCCCTCTCACCTTTTAATTTTCTTTTATTGTTTATTTTATTTCCTGTTTTTTTATTAAACACAGTGTGTAAATTTTATTGAAAATATTTTTAAATTGCTTGATATCATTAATATCAATATTTAAATTAAATTAATTTCAATTTATTTGTTTCAATTTCTTAAACCCAAGATGCATTTTTATTAACAATTTCCTTATTCAATATTTTAGGATATCTATTATCCGCCATTTTACACGTTTTAAGCATATAATTTTGATGCAATTGGAAAGTAGGAATAAAAAGGAAGATAGTTGATTATTTTCTAGATAAATAAAATATTGTGATATTTATATATAGACCGATTAAATAAAAAAATAAATTAAATAAATAAATAGACACTGAAAATTTATACAAAAGTATCGTTATTTCCGAACTTAAATTAATGCTGCATAACCGAAAACCGTTCGAGAATTAAAAATGTTAATTTTTGAACAAAGCAGTATATTAGTGTTACTAGTCAAGTTGGCCGAAAGGTCAAATTTTGTTTTATCTACTTTTTTGATCATTTTTTTCTTTTAATTTAAGGCGCGTCAACATCTATGGTCATTAGCGCCCGGAGCCTTCTCAGTGCACTGCCGGCCTCCGAAGAGTGTTCTCTCGCTACAGACAACAGTATCCATCACCGAACAGTTAGCTGTAGAGGCTCCTAGGAAGGAAAAAATCTAAGGGTTAGCACTGGATTCGAGCCCGGGACCTCCGCATGGGAGTCGAACGCGCTAACACTTAGCTATTCTTTTCCCACAAAATATTTTATTAAAAGATAGCGTTGGTGTCACATTTATGTCGAGATATTTATAACTGTTGACCACGTCTTGTGTTCACCAGTTAAGTGCCACTTTTCGTTTCTAGCCCTTCGATCATCGATTTGAATCATCATTATTTTAGATTTTTGCAGATTTATCTTCAAATTCCAGATCCTACAATAAGCCAGTAATGAATTAACTAATTCTCTGCAAACTAGTTGTATCTGTAGAAAGAAAGCTGTACAGCCAATATTATAATTTTAGCCGAATTTAACACAGAACAACCTTTCTCTCTACAGTCTTCTAAATCATTTAGGTAGAAGGAGAATTAATTCTATTATGAGGCGATCTTCTGATCATGTTGAAACATAGATAGAAATATAGACAATCAATGACAGTTTTTATAGGTGATTATTAATTTAAATTTATTAAGACAGGAGATAATTAAATATGATAATTCATAATTCTCATAATGGGCACTTCTCTTTATAGGCATAGGGTGGGTTTTATTGTATAAAAATGGTTAAGAACCGCCGCTTTAGACGAAAGTTAATAACGTAAATATGTTTAATAATGATTTAAAAAAAATATTTTAATTTTACTCATACAATCTTTGAAGTTAATCATGGGCAAACCAAAACTTATTTGAAAAGATGAACTTCTTAATAGTGTCGGTTGTGCATTTAGCGCTTGAGGAGAACATTCTACATTAATATGGCGTATAATTTACTTAAATTGTCCACTTTTTGCTTTTTTTTGTTTTACCAGTAATCATCAATGATGGGTCCTTAAGAATTTTGGAACTTATAATTTTTAGTTACCATTGCAACCAATTGGGTCAACGTGAATAATATTGTTAAGGTGTTTGAAAACTATCAATGGTTGATAACTTTATGACAACTATCTTTGAGAAGTGTCTTAATGATGACACATTAAATTGTCTTCAAAGTTACTACAGTCATTGACATATACTAATGATGCTAAGTCTATGGTATGAAACGACGTCCTTCTATTTGGCAGAACTTAACAAATTTAACTTTTCGCCTTTATTGCTTGCTGTTCTTATTAGAGGATGGATTATTATGAAATTTGAATCTGGGATTTCACTTTTAGAACATACCCTTATCTTTCAATTGGCAAATTCTGCTCTAATTTATGCAAATTCTGCATAAATTGATAATTACGGCAATATTAAACAAAATTTAATTATATTCGAGGGTCATTCAATAAGTAACGAGACAAATCGCTGCAGCTCAAAAACGATTTATTTAATCAATACAAAACTTTGGCTACTTTTCATCATAAGCCCCAGCAACATTTATACACTTATCGCATCGTTCTTCTAATTTGTGTATGCCTTTGGCATGAAATTCTTTCGGTTGATCTCGAAGCCCTGATTTATACCTGATTTTCTTTTGCACCTGATTTATAATTTAGGTGTTATTTATAACTTCTGTAATTTATATATTAGGTGAATTTATAACTTCTTCATTGGATTGAAAATGTTTCTCACGTAGAGCCTCTTTAAAGGATCCAAACAAATGGAAGTCCGACGGGGCGAGGTCGGGACTATAGGAGGAATGTGGATGAACCTCATTTTGACTGATTTGAAACCGGTCTTCTAGTTGCCCTGGAACCATTTCGCACAAGTTTCCTGTTACTGCAGCTAATTTTGAATAATGTTATGGACGGTGCGAACACTAGTGTACACTTCTTCAGCTATCAGTTCAACAGTAATAAGCCTGTTGTCCTGAATTAACGCGTTAATGCGAGATTCGAGGAAGGAAGTTGCAACCTCAACCGGTCGTCACAGACATTTACATTTCTACCCATTTGTAAACGTTCGAACGGTTCAAACAATTATTCCGTACACTTTCAACATTCTTTCGTGGTTTTCACTACCTTTGATACCCTCTACAACTAAAAATCTAATCCCTGGGCATTGTTCTTCCGAAGTGCAATGCTCGAGCGGACGCGCCATTGTTAACTGAACACATTTGAGGTTATGCTTACCAAATACTTTGGAACAGCTGATGAAAAACTAATTACAAGGATGCCAACTTGACGCACTGAAACTATTGTATTGATTAAACAAACCGTTTCTAAGCTACAGGGATTTGTCTCGTTACTTATTGAATGACCCTCGTAATTATAAAACGTTTATACAAATTTAAAAATAATTAGTTAATAGGAAAAACTTGGATGCTTAAGACGAGCTGATTTCAATTATCAATGTAAGTTTTAATATTGTACACAATAAAATAAATTTATACCGATATTTTATCTCATAACTTAGCATGTAAATTATTGCAATACTGGCAAAATTAAAATGACAAAAGGCAGCATTTAAAAGTTGTTCATAACATGATAGGCCGACCTCCTAATGAAGTAAATGTTTGCTATGAACTCAGAAGAGTCTTTGTTCCAACATAATTGGGGTACAAACCCAGTTCACCTCCTCATCTTTAACAATCCTGTTACAAATGAACATAACCATTTTCTACCAGTTTAAATTAACTCTACCTTGTTCCATTAAAATAGTAAACCTCTTAATTGGTGCTATACAGCTTTTAATTTTCAATTTAACCTTAATATTTTAATAAATCTTAGAAGTAGTCTTGTTTATATTTTATATTTGGAGCAACAACCGCAAAAGATCACATCCTCCCTCAATAGCAACGGTTCTTAAGCAGGGATCGAGAAAACATTTCTGGCCTTGCGAGGATTAATGTTAAATTTCTCCTATATCTTAGCATCCTGTGCAATGCTAACCAATAACTCTGTACAAGAATACTAATGAAGTATGAGTTACTTACATTGTGCAGGAGGCTCTAGCTATACATATTTGATTCAACTGTATCTACTCAAGAGCTCATACTAGACTAGAAATCGCTCCGGTCAAGGAGCCGTAACCTGGTGTGGTATGTAACTGATAAACTGAGGAGTACCACCCAGATATCATCAATAAATTTTGTACGATTTTTGAAACGATGAAATCCACAGCACGCTTACTCCAGTAAGCTTATTCTTGAACTTACTATACTAAAACTCTGTGCATCGAAATATAAATTATTCATTGGATTTTTTAAATTTAAATGTAGGGTTCCTACAGGACATGTAAACCTTATACAGGAACACTTCAAGCTTTGGAAAATCAAAATTAATGAAACAAAACGTACGCATGTAAAAAATTCACCCTCAGACCATCAAAATGTCCGACTGGGTGTTGTTAACAATACGCCTATGCCTCACGAAAAAGACATCCGATACTTTGTACACTACCTGGATAGATGCTTGACTTGGAACACACACGTACCGAAAACTCGACAGTCAATGAAAACCAGATACTTCTTAGTAAAACGCTGATTTGACAAATGATCTAAATTAATCTTGAAAAACAATGTTCAAATTTACAAATCCATAATAAGACTAATATGGACCTACGGACTACAACTCTAGAGAACTGCCAAACCCACACACACACTAAACGGATACAAGCCATACAGAACAAGATACTGCGAACAATCAAACAATGACCATACTATGTTTCTAACATGACGCTACATACTGACTTTCAAATGCCATTTTTACACGTCTTAACACAACAACTTTACAAAAAGATTCTACAGCAAAATAGGTACACACACAATCCTGTCCTCTCTAACTATTCCTGGCCAAGACTGGGAGTGGAAGAGGAGGAGCAATAAGATCAGAAAGAGCGGCACTGGCCACCCACCTACTTCAGGCCAGGACTCTACGCTCACATTTACTTGATTGTAAATATTTATTATAAATAAAGAAAAAAAAAAATATATGGTGCCATATATAAAAATGTTTCAAATAAAAAAGATAAATATATACTTACGTGAAGTATTAGTAGTTAACAAAGTAAAACAGTCTTTGTCGATATAGTTTGAGAAAGTCACGAAAAACAAAAAAAACAAAAAAAATCAGTTAAGTACACTTAAAAACACACAAATAAATCCACATATACATACTATTCGCTAAAAATATATGCTTTTCATACTCACCGGAAGTCAATACATGTATTTCCGGTCAGTAACTCAATTTCCAAAAAATTTGACACAATAGTAATACTTCCTCTTACAGTAGAAAGAGAAAGTAATGAAAGTAGAATGGCTGTTCTATAGTGACTGCCTTATTGCCAACTTTCTTTTTTTATCGCTCCTATAAAAACCACCTCAAAATGGTGTTTTTTCCACCAAAACTCAATTATGGAAATTTGACTTTTACAGTAATATAATGCGATTATTAACCAAATTTAAGCCTCATTCTTAACATTTTACTCTCTTATCAATCACTTTTTAAATAAGTTAAATTTTTATAAGTTAATTTATGTATTTTGTCTTATAATGGTATTAAATATAAATTAGATAGTAATTTATATTGAATAATATTAAACTTTGATGTTTACCTTCACAATAAATTAGTGAGTGCGTGATGTAACTTACTAGAAGTGTTAACACGTAATTGAACAAGATGTTGATGGTTTGCTTAATTATCGCTAATTGCCAAGTTGATCGGTTAAACTTCTTCCTCTTGGTTATTGCAATCCGATTTCACACATTTCCCCTTCATGTCCGGATATCCTATGTTGATCATATTATTCTATCAGTTATAGATAACTGTATATATTAATGATCTTATTACAATATTGCCATTAGGCAAATACAAATTAGCAGAAACCCTTCTTCTTCTTTTTTTTTATGGCTAAATAAACACATATATAGATTATAATTATTAATAACTGCAGGAGATCACGAGGAGCGGTCAATAAAAACATTTTTTTAAACCTTATACTGCGTTTCGACAAATTTATCACCTTCTTCAGGGATAAAAATAAAATAAAAATGTTAAACTGGGTTACACATAATTCTGATGATGTAGTTCATCACATAAGCAACTCTCTTTCTGTCATATTCTGTTTTTCTTTTTGTGTTTAGTGTTTAATGAAAATTATGTGTAACCCTGTTTAACATTTTTATTTTTATCCCTGAAGAAGGCAATAAATTTGTCGAACGTAGGATAAGTTTAAAAACAAGTGTTTTTATTGACCGCTCTTCGTGATCTCCTGCAGTTATTATAATTATTACTAAGGCCCAGTTTTGTTAAAAAAAAAAAAAGAAGAAATATGCTACCATTCTTTATGATGTAAGTAGTCCTAATTATAGCAACATTGAGTAGGCATTAAATATATAGGAAGTTTTCTCGTCAGTTTTTTATTGACATCAGGTAGCAACAATAACCTCTTCATTTCTCCATTCTTCATTCATCATCTAAATACGACAAAATTGTCTTACTGAAGCAAATAGCTTACTGCCCGGTGATAGGCAGTGTTGTTTGTAGATAAAAAACATTCTCGGAGACCGGCAGTGCACTGAGAAGGCTCGTGGCGTCACAATAGATCTTTCAGGTTGCAGTACATTATCCCCCAAAAGTATCTATAAAAACATAATATGAAACAAAACCATTTATTTGTTAATAACAATTAAAAAAATCTTGAATATGGCATTAAATTACTGCAATTTACATATCTTTGATTTATTATATGGAAATTACCCATTTTCTAATATAACTGAAAAGGTATATTTATGAATTCGAATGTAATTAGGTAAAAAAGCCTCGCTAGAGATATCTATATATATATAAAATCACTTAAATTTGAAACATGAATTGGTTTTAGGGCATTCTTGGGAATCTGTAAGGTTAATTGTAACTCTAAACTACCATTAAAAGTTGTTGTCCCTCTGCTAGAGGGACCATATAAGAATACATTGAATACATTGCAAGAAACATATTTTTCATATCCAGAGGACTTCAAATTTGATTTTTCATTATAAGTCAAATTTTGTGAAAATTTGTAGCGAACGCGATACGAATTGCATGTTTTTTTTTTTTTGAGGGGGGAGGTTTTTCCTATTATAAACTGTAGTTTTCTTCTAAACAATTTTTATAACTTAAACCTAACACTTGTAATTGAAATAACTTGAAGCGGTTAAAGCTAATACTCGTAATTAAATATGTACGTTCATATTATGTATTATTGTAAATAAAGCATTATTATTAATATAAGAATTTAGATATTGCGATAAAAGAAAGCGAGAAATTTTTCATTAATTGATTTATTTATTTCAGAAATATCGTTAAAATCACACCTATAAGGATAGAAAAAAAAAAATTAGGTGTTTCATGCGGGGAAAGCAGGAGCTGTTTCATTTTATTTCAAGCTAAATAAATTTAACAATTTTTATAATAAATGTTTCTTATTATATAAGAGAAAGTTATAAAATAATAAAATTTATAGTTTTATATTGTGTATGTATTAGTATTTACAGAGTAATGAAATGTGTTCATACCTGTAGTTCATGATTACATATCAACATATAAGGTAAATCAGGTAGGTATTTCTTCAGAGTATCGCGAGTCTAAAATACTTTCTTATGAGAAAACGTTCGTTCGCTTTTTCATGTGAGAAACGTTCGCTTTTTACCGAATAAGTACCTCCCAAAAAAACGTATTCTACTTAAAATAAATAAAAATATATTTATTGAAAATTTTCAGATTTAGAAAATGTTTGATTAATTTTATAAAAATAAATGAAACAAGTTATTCTTTATTAAATAATTATTCCTTAATTATTAATAAATAAGTAAATAAATGGGCGTATAAAATTACATATTTGTAAATAAAATAAAGGTTAAATCAAATATGTGTAAACAAATAATAATAAATAGATTAGCTAAAATAAACTTTCAATATTTACCTTAATATTTTGCCAGGAAATAATTAGTTTGGGCATAGCAGGGCTAATTCAATAAAAGTAGCAATGCTTTCATATATACATGAGGTATATACTAATCACATTTACCGACCTTGCTATATATTCCTGTTCTGGAACGTAGCAGTTATGAAGAGAGGGCTTGGACCACCCTATCTCTCAACTCTTCGAACTCTTGCTTGCTTACTCATCATCACCAACACCAGATACACACACACACACACACACACACATTCGCTTTCGTTCTCTCTCAATATCTCGCGCCTAACAAATTTGCAAACAAGATAATAATGGAATGGGTGAAAACGTTCTGAGATGGGTAATTGATTTGGAAATTCTGAAATGTAATCAATGACTTTAATTACGTATGCACAAGTTAATACTAAATGTTTTCGATGAAATTGTATACTAAATAATTGAATGTGGAAATATTTCTGATACATACATTTATAATATTTAATAGATTAATGGATATATATGGCCATCTTGCCGAGTCTTTCTACGTACATTGCTTTTCTTATTATAAGAACCATTCAAAGGTAATATATTTATAAAGCAAATATTTGTTGGCCTGAGGCCAAAGAAAAAAAATTTTATCTTCAAAAGTTTATTCCACGTTACGGACAGTTTTAGTGTCCTTCATCAGGAATTGTTAAGGAAGAATAGAGGAGTTGAATCGCGAATTATAAATGCGGAAATCAGTTCGACAAATTAGGAAATAGTTTATTTACAAACTTTTAAAGATAACAAGTTTTCTCTTTAGCTCCCAGCCAACAAATATTTACTTCGTTTGATTAACAACGGCCAAACATAATTATTGTATATATTTATAGTAATATCTTTACGTTCGTGAACTCAACATGAGAAGATAGGTTTGAAGATCACATCTCTTAATGAATTCTTTGGTTGTCTTGTACTGTTTTAAAAAGTATTCCTGAATTCTAAATCCCTTGTTAAATGAAAATTCTGCTTTGGATTGCAAAAAGCAAAAATTCAATCTATTATCATTATATACGAGCTATACAAATATATTATTATGGCTTGAGATATGCCTGTGTATGGTTACATATCTCAAGACTAATTAAAATAAACTGCAGAGAATTCAAAATATATCCCTTAGACAGGTAGGTTCGTTTTCCTGATGGACTTCTGTTCTAGATGTGCCTAGTTTATCTATCACCATCTGCAAAAGTTTATCACTGTACAATTTAGCCAGCATTGTAACCAATGCACTATGACTTAAATTCCTTTTATGTTATTAAAAAGTATAAACATAAAAAAACTGAAATATATTCTATATTGATGAAGTGCTTTTTAATTTCTTTTTCCGTTAGCCTTCTTCTGCATTCGCCAACCAATTTAGAGCTCCAACGGCTTATTATTTTATTATTATTCAAGGAAGGGAAGGGCAAAATCCTACGCTATCCAAGGCCTCCCTGGGACCATATAACAACTACTGTATCTGGAACAAAAGTCCAGGCCCAGGTTTTACCCATCTAAGTTTCACCACAGACCGAACAAATCGGACCAAAACCTTAAAAGGACATAGCTTAAAATCCTCTACCAATATCCTATTCCGGCCGAAGGTCCTAAACCTAATCTCTTCACAGCCCAAACAATCCGTCATTAGATGCATGCATGGGTGTTTCCTCCTCCGTCTCACAAACTCTACAAAAGGGGTCAGGCATGAGTCCCATTGTATAGAGATGTCTCCTTAAGCCACAATGCCCAGTGAGGAAGCCAACCAGATGCCTGATAGAGGTCCGTGAAAGACATCGACTCCAACGGCTTGCTCCAAGCCCTGATTATCGGAGATTATCCGCACCTCTTTATTTCTCCCTGCCACTCCTTTACCAGCCAGCAACATTCAATGATACCAATGATCTCAGCCTGGAAGACAGTGGCCATACACCACAGATTTCCTCCAGCTTAATCCTTATAGCCATGCTTTCTCTGGTTCTAACAGATCAGTTTCCTTCTGTCTAAAGCCGTTCGATTAGCAAAATATAACAAAAATGTTTTAAATAAAAGAAATAGTTCTCTATATGCATGAATAAAATTGGAGTAATTTTCTTTTGGATTTTGAATATAATTCAATAGAATGATCTTTTTATCTTAAAGATCTTGTCCAAAATATAGGACAAACATAAAGAATTGAGATGAATTACCATAATGTAAATAAACTAAGTATAAAATACATGGATATGGCCTAAGTTCTAACATTATAATAGTTTCTTGGAATACCGAGATTTACAATAACTATTGAATATTTTCAACTACGACTTTCACAGAAATCTAGTTGTTTACAGAATATGAGTTTCTGTTTAATGCTCTGTCGTAGATAGATAGATAGATTCTACCGGGGGAATTGGCTATTCAGCCTACGCCACCGCGACACCCCAAGGATCTATTGTGGCACCCCCCTAGTTGGAGACCCTCCCCCTATCCTGTCCTTAACCGGACTGTGGAATTGGGGGGGGGCTCCCAGGTGGTCAATCAGAGCACCTGCCATCAGAGCACCCTCTCGAGTCCTGCTTGCCTTAAAAGACTTAATAGGTCCGAGAGAGGGCCCTGGCTGAGGCTTGTTGGCACCAGCTTCTCTTTACCAAAGAGGCGGTACCTTAGCCAGACCAGCCCCTCGCACTGACATACCACATGCAGTGCCGTCTCCTCTTCTTCCTGACAAAACCTACACAGGCTATCCGTTGCCAGGCCCATGCGATGCATGTGCTTATTTAGTCTACAATGGCAGTGAGAATGCCAACTGCTATCCTTATGGCCACCCGGCCTAGTTGGAGTAATTCTGCAGTTAGCTTGGGCGAGTAGCTATGGATAAACTTTTTCGCCTGCCTCTGGCCTGGAGTTTTGACCCACCATTCCCTTGATCGGTCCTGCATCCATAGCTTAATGGATGCACTCCTGAGGCATCTTGAGACACCGCAGAACGGCTCCGGCCCGATAAGCGCTCTCATTGAACCCTCCCGGGCCAGGCGGTCCGCCGCCTCATTGCCTCTGTGACCCGAGTGCCCAGGTACCCAAACCAGGAAGACCTTATTAGGCTACTAATTTCCTTGAGTGCACCTAGGCAGTCCCACACCAGCCTTGAGCTGATCTCCCACGAGTCAATTGCCCGCAGAGCAGCCTGGCTATCCGAATAAATGACGACTCTGGAGTTATACACTCCCCGTCTTCTTATTTCGGCGGCGCAGAGAATAATCGCGACTAGCTCCGCCTGAAAGACCGTAGCTAGCCTTCCCAGGCTCACCGAGATATTACATCCCGGACGAGCCCCGTACACGCCGGCTCCCACTCCATCTTCCGTCTTGGACCCGTCCGTGTACCACATAGATTCGCCTGCAATTGGCGGCCCATTCTTCCATGCCCCTCTGTCTAATATCAGGACTTTGAAGGGTTTTTGGAATGCTCTGTCGTAAACAGTCCCCACATATTAATGCCAGAAAGTTATTATATTAAAATTCTAACGCCATTTTATTTAAATATAAAAACATTTTCAATATAGATCAAGGAAATCGTACAGCTGAAGCAAATATCTTTTGTAAAGGAAAAATTTGAACACCTAGTTTCCTAGTCCTAGTCCTTATCAAGTATGCAGTAGCTTTTTTTATTTTTTTTGGCACAAATAGCACAGATCCAGTGAGAAAGACCTTCATCCTTTTGACTAGCAAGATAGTGTATGTTACCTTCTTACTTACTTCATCCTTCTGTCTCTCTTAGATATTTTTTTCTTATATACTTTTCAACATATATACCATTTTCTTCTTTTTACCACTGCTGACTAAATCTTTTCACACTACACAGAAAGATACTTTTCTTCTCTTTTAGTTTTATCTTGTACTATGTAAAAAAAAAAAAAATTTAAGCGAAAAGAATATTTATCTTTCCAAAATACAAAAATACAATACTTTCTTCTAAGGACAGTGAAACAGTACTGTTTAGTAAAAAACAGGAAATAAAATAAAAAATAAAAGAAAATTGAAAGGTGAGAGGGGGGCCACTTATATGCTTTCCAATTCCTCTGGTGGGTTCTGTTAAATAAAAAAGGAATTGAAAATAGAAGAAAAGGGGTGAAAATATTAAGTGGATTGTATATATGTAATATTCACTAAAGAGAGAGCAAATGGGGTCATATAATATGAACAAAATGAATATTAAATCAAATTTAAAATAAGTAGCAAAAATATTATTATCTTCAACAAGCCAAAAGGAATGCCGCTTACCTTGAACGCAGAAACCTTGAACGTTGTGTGGGTTGACTCTAACTCCGAAGTGGGTGTTCCTGTAACTCGCCCAAGTCTTGATCCACACACACTTACTGCTTGGCTGAAGAATCTTGATAAACTATTTAAACGGGCTCCTGGAAACTGCAAAGCCGGAGAAGCAACCGGAAGTAGACCATGTGCTTGTACAATAAATCTTAGCAGGTCGGGAGGATCCGGAGACACTCACTCGACAAGAGACCAACTTATTAACACTAACCCCGAGGAAAACCAGAAGTGACAACGCTTGGGTTTTCACGTAAAATGAAAGCGGAAGTGATCTAAACTGTATAAGTAGAATGTGCTGTCTACTGCATATATTGCTCGTACGAGTGTAGAATAGTGACTCACATAATAACACTAACCCCTAAGAAAACCAGAAGTGGCAATACTTGGGTTTTCACGTAAGGAAAGCGGAAGTGGTCTAAACTATACAAGTAGACTGTGCCGCAACATATAACTTGCGTTAGTTAGTGACTGACTGGAGAGAGCAATAAAAAGGGACTACCCCCTCTCTACATTTAGGACACAGCCTATATATAGATAAATTATTATATTCTGACGGTGGCAAATTTAAATTCGGATAAATACCGAACAAGTACATTATATTAAAATGGAACTTTAGTGGGAACCGAAGGGTCAATTCTTCCCCCATAAAATAAGTTTTTTCGTTAAGTTTTTCATTTTGCAATTAATACAAAATTATTAAATTGAAAAATTTTTCATTTAACTTGAAATGTTTATTCAGTTACGCTAACATATATTGGAAGTATTGGGGACACATGTACCTATCCACGATAGATGTAATCACTGTAAGTGATTACCTTGCAGCCCAAAAGACAACTTCGCTAACTCCAATAACATCAAAAATTGGAGCCATACATTCCTCAGAACTATCTAAAACTAATTTCTTAGAGAAGAATATTTCAAATGAAAATGATACGTCTATAATTAGGCAGTTTTCCAAGTTTTTAAGTTAAAGCCGTTTTTTCGAGAAAATTCAAAAAACTCGAAACCACTTTTTTAACTCTCTCTCCATGGCATTACGACCTTTTAGTGAATCCCAGCCTCCACAATGAGTTTCCTCCAACCGTCTCTGTTTTGTGCAGCTGTTTTCCAGTTGCAACAGGTTCCTAGCATTACTGGACACACCATCCTGCCATCTTAATTACGGCCTACCGATTTTTTTTTGAGCCACCTATTGCTCCCTCGAGTAACTTTTTTGGAACCTCTCCTTCTCTCATTCTTACAACCTGACCTGCCCATCTTAGTCTGTTTAGCTTTATAGTGCTCACTACACATCTGGTTCCCCATACATTTCATTCAATTCCTTAATTTTTCCTTCTTTTCCAAACTTCTCCTTCCTTCACAGGTCTAAAGATTCTTCGAAGAATTTTCCTTTCAGAAATAAGGATTTTTTTTTCATCACTTTTGGGGACTGTCCAAGCTTGTAAGGCATACGTTAATATACAGGGCGAATCAGTGTTTTATAATGCCTGAGTTTTGTGATTCTCGAGATCAAGCTGCTCTTCATATACTTAATCAGGCTAAAATATGCTCTATTGGCCAGCCATAATTCTGTTACCAATCTTGAGCGAAATATTTTATGAAATTTGAGAGCCAAAGTAGCAGAATACTTGTACCCTTGCAAAGACAAAAGTGTCGATTTCTGTATTTACTCCGGAGGGCCCACTGCCAACTCCGATATACATGTATTTGGTCTTTTCCTCATTAATAGTGAAGCCCATATAATACGCTGCTTGTTGAAGGGCACGAAAAGCATTCTTCAATGCGGAGAGGGATCTAGCCAGAATGTCCACGTCGTCTGCGTGGATTTGTTCAGAATAGAGCCAGACGTCCGTATTCCAGAATCCCTGATAAAATTTTCTAAGGCTAAATTAAATTAGAGGCTGGCGAGAGCATCTCCTTGCCTCCATCCTTTTGACTAGCAAAATAGTGTATGCTACTTTCTTACTTACTTCCTCCTCCTGTTACTCTTAGATATTCTTTTTATATACTTAATGTATAGAAATGGTAATTTTGTTTGGTTGCCTCTTTCTCGGAAGCAACCATAAATTTTCAGTTCTTTCAGTTTTCTTGGAAAGATATGGCAATCTTTATGGCATGTGTTTACAATAAGTAAATAGAATGAGATGAGATGTTACATTAATGTGAAGAGCAGTAACAGAGAAACTACCCAATGGTAGCACTCTGTATGGGATGCCGCAGGGATGCTTGGTCAATTCCGAAGGATATTTCGGGGCTTCTGGCGGTTCAAACAGCGAGGAAGTTTATCAGAAATTTTATTGTCAGTGGTGAAGGACCAAGTCCTGTGCTATCCAAAGCTCTTCTGCGGCTATATAGTTACCCCCAAAGATCTGAGCCTTCTCAATGCATTGCCGGCCACCAGACTGTGTTCTGTCGTCACAGACAACACTTTCTGTCATGGGGTTGTGAACTGTAAGAGGCTCCTAGGAAGAGAAAATTTAAGGACAACACTACTGGACTCAAACCCGGGACCTCCTCGTTGCTTGTCTCGTAAAGAAATCTACACACATATGTACCTATCACATTTATTTGAATCATCATCTTCTTCCCGGAAACCTTGATAGAAAAACAGTAGATTTACGCTTTTCTGTAAAATATCACTACAGCATAATTATATGGTTTTTACCATCGACATAATATTATTACACATTGAACTTGGAAGACTTGCTGCATAAAAACCAATCACTTTTATCTTAAAGAATTAATTTTATATGTCAGTTAGTTAATTTAAATTTAAATTTGCCCAAACTTTGTAGTTTTGACAAAGAGCGCTCCACATAAGTCTACTCAATTAAAATCTCCCATCACCTTATTTAAGGCCAGCCCAATAAAACATTTCTAACGTTGCATTTTTAAAGATAATTTAAAGATTAATTTATAAATTGCATTAATTAGAGTTAGAGAAAGTTGTGCGAGTGTTTCATGCCAGATTTTTTTTTCCTATGTAAATGATATAATCAATGTTTCCCAAGCTCGGAAATGTCTCTCCAATTCTTTACAAATATTCAACTTCTCAGTACATGTTTAATATTTACATGAACAATATACGTATTCATATTTACCCGGTCATTGATTTAAAACAATTTTTATAAAATTTTATCAAACAAAATCAATATAATAATTTTACAATTTATTTTGTTCCAGGTAAGTACAAAGAAACAACACCATTTACAAGAAAAATGTATGAAATGAAAGTTTAGAGGTAATTTGTATGATATATTATTTTATAAATTCTACTAACACACTAATTTGTTTTAATTTATTTAGTATTTGTTTTTATTGTCACATTATAGCTGAAATTACGTGTATCGCAAAACTGTGCGTTGAGCGCAGATCACGTAGTAATCCGTTTTTATAGACTGGTTTTTTGAACGCAGGAAACTTAGCTGTTACTTTCACTTACTAATAGTGAGTAGTGAGAGGAAGTATTGCTTCCGTACCAGGGTGTCGAAAATGAGTTTTGACCGGGAAATACACGTTTTAAAATCCACTGAGCACATTATAAAATGGACTGTATGAATGTGCGTATGTGTGAGTCTGTGTCTTTGTGTGTATGGATGTAAGTGAAAAGAATATCTCAAAAACGAAAAGTTGCAGGAAGCTCAAACTTGGTATTCCGTTTAATTACTACTACCGGTGCATCAAACACGAAGATTTCGGACAGAATCCATCAACTGAAAGTGCCACTTTTCTAAATGTTGTTTTATTTATTTATTTTTTGTCATTTTTCTCGAAAACGGCTCCAACGAATTTCTTTATAAACTTGGTATATCAACTACACAAACCAAGAGCTACCACACGTTTATTTGAAATATTTCTCCAGGAAAATTTGAATACGGGGCCACTTTTAGGGATCGGGAAGGGTTTATGGTTTCCTCTATAGTGCTATTTCAGTTTATTACACAATTCTGTCATTTAAATAATAAACTGCTGGACAAAAGTATTGCATACAATTTTAAAATGATGTAATTTGAAGTTACAGTCTATTACTGTATTTTTTTTCATACAATCGTTGTAAATGAACTCTGAACCAAGGAGAAATAAGAGACTGAACTATTTGTTTATGTTTTTAACTGACTAATTCTCTGAACTCTTGAAAATACAATAATAATCCCAGTTCTTCACTTTCACTGCTTGTGGTACTTTCTCTCTCCTACACATTTTTGTTTAGTTTTTTCTTATCAGTTCTTTTTTTCGCTTTTTGTTCTTAACATGTCTCTTCATGGTAATTATTGCAGCATGGGAGAAATTGCAGTACGTGTGGTGAGATTACATAAGGAATGGCTAAATCAAGCAACAATTAAATCAAGAAACTACGAATGAATTTTAGCACGCCATGGGGAGACTGGTGACTGACTCCCGACAGCAAGTTACGGGCCGCCCTAAAAGTAAAACCCGGACAGATGAGATATTTATTCAACTGAATGTCTTAATGAACAGGTTCATCGCTAGCAATTAATTACGTCACTTGATCGCTGATGTCCGTAATGTCCATATTTCAAATAGGACAGTCAGAAGAAGGTTAAATGAAGCAAACTTGGCTTCCAGGATACCCGCTACTGACCCTCTTCTCACCAGAGCATATAGAGTCGCCAGACTGCAATATTCACGAGAACATGTCAATTGGACAACAGAGGATTGGAGACGTGTTTTATTCATAGATGAGTCGAGATTCACCCTACATTCTCCAGATGGAAGGATGAGGATTTGGAGGCGTCAAGGTGAGAGATATGCAGAGGCTAACTTTCTCCAAGAGTGGCTTTTGGTGGAGGCAGTGTTATGATTTGGGGAGGCATAATTTTTGACGGTCGTACAGACTTATATATCGTGGAAAATGGGACGCTAAATGCCTGGAAGTACCTTGAAGAGGTTCTTCAGCGATATGTTGTGCCAATTTTTGAAGAGTCGGTGATGATTTTCTATTAATGCAGGACAATGCCAGTTGACACACTGTTCGAGTTGTCTAGATTTTTGTTTGTGAGCGTTTTTATGTTTTGCTGTTAATAAAACCAAGGGTTTTCTTAAATTTTTGGTAGTAGTTGTTCTTTTTTTTCTTTGGATTAGAGTTCAACAACATGAATCGATAAAAAAAAAAAATAGAAAATACCTTTCAACTTCAAATTATATTTTGAAATTTTATGCAATACGTATGTCCAGCAATTTGTTAATTAGAATTAAATATGTTATCAAATCCACGGGTTTGAAGAAAATCACATGACCAAAAGTGCGCTTGTACTGAAAGTAGTTTTTAGTTTTCAACTATATTCTCTAATCTCTCCATAATTTTCTTTTTATTTGAAACATTTATCCGGGAAATTTCATTTAATGGGACTTTCTGGGGAGGGGTGGGTTATGTTTTCCTCTAATATGCTATTTTAGTTCATACAATTCTGTCAAGCTATACAATTCTGTCAACTTATTAATTTTTAGAATTATATAAGTTGTCAAAATGCCCGGTTTGAAGAAAATCGGTTGATCGGAAGTGTGGACTTTATTGAATAGGTTTTTCAGTTTTTTGTGATGTTCTCCATAGAAATGCCGACGGTTTTAAACACTAATAAGAATTGTAAGTGTGAAGAAAATTTGCCATTTCGTAGTACGAGAAAGTCGTATGAGTGTTTCACACCAGATTTATTTATTTATTTGTTTACATAAATGCAATAAACAAATAAGACACGTTCATAGAGAATAAAAATTACAGGTGACTGGGCTCCTAATTGACTATACTTCGAATTAAATAAACTATCACTGAGCTTGAAATAAATTACTATTTAATAGCAGATTTTTTGCTTTGGCGTCCAGATTGAGGGAACACAATCTTAATCTTTCACCTCTTTTCAAAAGTCTTAACCATCTTTGCTGTAGATGCCTTGATATGAGCATACGGATCACAAATTATGTTATTTTAACCCTGCACAGTTCCACACAATCCTTCCGCGTACCTTATCTTGGAAATCCCCTACTCTAAAGCATTAGTTCCCATATTCTGGAAACTTTAAAATATTTATTTCTAATGAAACTAAAAATCTAGAGAAACGATCGCAGTATTTTTTTTTTAATATTTTTTTATTTTAAGAAATTTACTCCAGCATTATTGTGCCACAAGCAAATGTGGATGCAGTGACAAGAATAAAATAAAATACAATCCGATTGGAGAAATTACCCAGTGGTAGCACTCCTAATCAAAAATTCTCTCTCTTTCACTAGCAGTGGCATTAGAAAGAATGACTCGAGGCCATTGGCGTTTAAGCCGTCTAGGAGGGTTATCTGGTCCAGGTATGGGATGAAAGGCGACGGACTAGAGGGTTAGGATGTGAAGATAGGGTGCGTGAAATTTTTTGTATACTGAGTTTGATTACTTCTGATAGGAAAGGGATATTAAGGTCGTTATTGATTGTTCGGTTGGATAGCGTTGACTGTAGTTCGCAGGATTTTGGATTGTAAGGATTGGATACAATGGAAATTGGAACGCTTGGTTGTATGCCAAATTGATTTAATAAGTAATGTGTATAGTAGACGTTTCTTTTCTAGTGAGAGTCTAGATCTGTTGTCTAAGAGTCGTTTTAGTTGTCTGCACCGTGTGGTCATATCTTCTTTTCAGTCGTGTTTGAGGGTTCCAAGTGAGTCTTTTATCGATGTACATCCCAAGGTAGCGGACGATATCAGAGGTTGGCAAAGGAATTTGTTTATAGTATATTGGGGGGGAAGTAATTCTACGTAATGTGAAGGTAATATTGAGGCACTTGTTCTTATTGAGTTTAATCTTACATTTTTTCGCAGTATTTCATAGAACAATTTGAGTGTATTAAAGTCTATTATACTAGTTTGGATGGATATTGAGTGTTATCTTAGTCATGTTATCTTTGGCAAACTGCTTGCATAAATAATTCTTATTTACCTTTAAATTTTGAATAACATAATAGGTTAAATGATCGATTCTAAATATTCATCTTATTTATGCCAAAACATTGACTTGAAATAACTTGTCTACCATTATATACTTTGTATGTGTACCTTGTTTTAACTTGCTATTTAATTATTCACTACATCCGAACACCCTGTCTTTCAACTACGCATCTTTTACCGCTTCCCAGAAACAATATACCCTGAACAAGTTTGTTTGTACTAGTTCTAACGCGTATGCTTGTATTATATATCTATGTTAAATAGTTAGCTAAATGAGTTTTACTATTATTAATAATTAATTATACCAGGAAAGTAATGTATCTAACTCAGTAAAGTTACCTATTGTTGATTAAATTAACGCTAGCGTAGGATGGTGAAGTTAGGAAATCGTAAATTCAAGGGAACTTTCTAGCATTATCATTTTGAATTGAATGATCTTTTACAACTAAGTAAATTTTATTATCTAACTTTTGTTACAGAAATGTTATGGTTGGTTTAAAGGGAAATATAATATTTCAATTTTCTCCATAGATTAGATAAATCCATATAGGTATAATATGTAGATTTGTTAACGTAAAATTCTTTATCTTATCTATATATTCAAATTTCTACAACCCGCAGACTTAGAAATACAGTACAAGACAAAAATCTGGTTCACTGGCCTGCCTTGAACTCGTCGAATTTTCCCTCGCCTGTTACCCAGTTAACTTCTAAGGTAACCCAAGAAATCTTCCGTTGTTATCGAAAGAAATCTTCTTTGAAAGTAGCCAATCATAATCTTCACAATAAAATCAATTTTTGCATTTGTAAATCTCAAAATTAAATCTCGTTGGATACAGTTGTAGGAAAATCTTAAATGATAACAACCATTTCATAATACTTTTGGCCATATTCCTTAACGGGTACTTAAAACAAATGCTAAACATCAGAGACATTTTCCGTGATAGCCTGCTTCCTTTTTGTGGTTATCGACCGGTTTCAGGCATTCGACCATCATCAGGATGCTTTTTATCTAACAGTTTGATAACATATATTTGCACAGAGGAAATTTAGTTGATACAGTGTAAATCTGCTTTGTGCAAATCTATGTTATCACAGTGTTTGAAAAAAAGCATCCTGATGATGGGCGATCGCCCGAAACCGGTCGATGACCACAAAAAGAAGCAGGCTATCACGGAGGATATCTCTGATGCTTCCCAGCTGTACGGAACCAACCACAACAAGTGCTAAACATGATTGCCGCTTCACCAATTTCACGATTCTTAGGCTACAACATACATTATTTTATCTTACTTATTTTTCGACTTATCTTGGGAGTTTGCTGTTATTGTGCCAATTTTTGAAAAGAGATTGTATTAATTATAGAAGTATAAAAATATTGTATTAAATATACTATTTGCTTTTAAAAGAAATTTTTGGTTTAAACTTGCGAGATTGTGAAAATCGTAAAAGTGACTTAATACTGTTGGAGATTAGCTTAAATATAGTCACTAACTAAACGCGATTCCCTACACTAGTGAAAGATGAAAAACAAAAAGGTTTGATAAACTTGAACAAACTTCTCCTACGTGTCACGTCACGTGAAGTGCATGCACTGTGTAAGTGTATTTGTTTGGATGTGTCTGCTGATAGTGTGGATGTTGTTAGCGGGATGATAGGGGTTATTTACTTGGCAACGTGATACAGTTTACTGGAATAGACGGACACAGAATGCAAAGTTAAGCAATTGTACTGCCAGACACAGTCTTCCAGTTTGTTACTATTACATTGTTGCCATACACATTTACTACGCTTACCACTGTCATTTTGAAGGATTCAAGAATAAACGACAAGTTATTTAACAAAGTTAACTGCCTACAGGGCGTTTCATGATGTAAAATCTCTGAATGCTTCTACACACCTCATCTGTCATATGATAAGTAAGATAATTTTCTTGAATCAAATTAATGAAGGAAAAAATTCTTGTTTGCAAACCTACACAAGACTTTCTTTTCTTGTTGTAACAATACAATTATAAAATAGACAGTTTCTTCGAATTTGAAATTTCTAATTAATTAGCTTAACAAAATTTAGAAATAGTGGGGATATGTACATGTTCGTTGCTCCCATAGCCACGTAGTACTTGAAATGATTATATTGCTCTCTAGAAGTCAGCGCCAGTAGATAGATAGATTGACTATGAGGAGAAAACCGGAGCCGCTCACTCTGCCAAATACCAGTTTATTTACACTACCTAGGAAAACCAGAAGTGGTAAATTTGGGTTTTTACACTTTAAAGGCAACCGAACTGACCTTGGATTTTATAGGTGACTATTCAAGGAAGTGTTGCATAACGACTTAGTCCTTTGAGCTTACAATGGCGGCTAACTGAGAAAGAGAGAGAGAGAGAGAGAGAGAGGAGAAAATGCATAGGTTACCCCCTCTCTACACTTAGGACACAGCCTAGTAAATTAGTAAATTATTATCCAGGTTGTACAATAGCCCCCCTTCAAATTAAAAATTATTTTACGCCATTGGCGATAAATTTAAATTTATATTAAATACCGAACAGAATATCTCTACTCTTTTTTAAATTTTATATTTAAGGTTTGAAATGTAGTTTGTGTGTTGTGTTGTCTGTTTGTTGTAGCTCGAGCGGTGCCGTGAAAGGGCTTGTAAGGATAGATGTTTAAGAGAGTGAAGTATTAGTAATAATCAAGAGAGCACCACTGTTTTTAAAATAAATATATTATTCTTTAAGCAAATTACAATATCACAACTGTATCTTAATAAAATGATGTTTATCTTTAGAATAAAGGCAAATCTCGCATGAGTTTAAGAGAGCGATTCCTGAAGCAAGTGTTCTGGCTTTGAAAGCAGAATGCAGACTGTCCGAAGGAATGACTTCCTTTACTAAACAGTTGGCCAAGTCGCATTGTATTAATTTAACGGATTTTTGTGCCTTTGTTTCCCTAATAGTAGTGACCTAGATTGTACTATACCTGGCTATATCCCCATCACTAAATACACTATTTGAACTATCTAATTTTCACAAAACTATTTTCCAAAACTATTTATTCTTGTATTTCTTCTTCCACTACAGTTTCTACTGTCTGCAATTCTTTATTTATATAAAACAAAAACGTTTAGCCTTTGAAAATTCTCTATTTTCTCTTATTATCTTCAGTTTTAACATTCTCATAACTTTAAATATTCTAAATTTATATATATTTTTTTTCACGTACAATTTTGTTCTAAATATAAGTTACCATGATAGAGATCAGCGAGTGGAGAAGTAATGTTATGAATGGTTAGCTGTTAACACGGTCTATGGCTTGGATTTAAAAATAGATGGACAGTAAACGTACTTATTTGCTAAGCGCATGAAACCAACATAAGATTTACCTCCTGTCGTATCGTCCCCCCCCCCAAACTTTTCGCGAAAAAATACGTCACTTTTTCTTTTAATTTAACTTTATTAAAACCATCCTAAAATTGTACTTAAAAAAAAAGAAAAAAAAAAGGAATTTTATTGATTAACTTTGGTTGCATTAAAAAACTTTTTGGAAGATTATCATAATTGCATGATATCAGATAAATGAATTATAAAAATTGCAAAACTTCTACAAAAAAAAAATTAATACTATTTTGAATGACTTGTTTAGCAATTTAATAAGTTTAAGTAGGGAACATCATAATTAACAAACATATTACAGATAGAACAGTCAGTCAGTAGCTTTTACAAAGTAAGTAGTCTTTCTCATCTCCTAAAAAAAGAAAAAAAAATTAAGAAGTAAAGATCAATATTAAATATCAAAAAGCGATCCTATTAAAAAGTTTTTACAAGTATAAAAAGCGCCCACTTACAACAACTTTTTAACTGTTTTGTGGTCTGAGCGGAGAAGATGACATGAAAGAATTCATAACAATTATTCTTAGCCTCGGTTGGAAGAGAGAGAGAGAGAGAGCGAGAGACCCTTCGTTTTTTTTTCCTCTTTGTATTTTTATTTATTTTTAATTTCCATCCTAATTTACCTTTCGTTAGCTTGAACTCCTCTCTATCTGTATTCTCCCCGTTCACATCACTTTTATAACTTTCTTTCTTTATTTCTTTCGTTTATTTGTTTCTATTAAGGTGGAAGAATACCTCTTAACTTCCTAAATGATATTTCTCACCTAATTTTAAGTAATAAGAAAAATTAAAGGCTAGAATGTTGATCTGATCAAGAAATTTGAAAAGTATTTTAAGAAATACTTTTTAAAAAATTCATCGCGGTGAATATGAATGGTCAAATCCACCACCGTGACTGAGAGATATGTACGTGTTTGTGGCGTGGTGAACAGGAATTTGTCTGTATGTGAAAGCTAATCCCTAGTAATTATAGCGCAAAAAATAAGGATCAATTTAATCACACATTTTTTTTTTTAGGCGTTATTAACTTCTCCTTTCTGTTTCTTTCTTGAGAATCCTCAAGGTAAAAAAAAATATAAAACTAGATAGAAAATTGTCCGGACATTTCTTATATAGTCAAATCTTTGAATAAAATCTTGTAATAGCAACCAAATAGAGATCAACAACCAAAGACAGTAAAGAGAAGAGAAACAAACCCAAGCACTCACTCGGACTGGAGTGGGAGATACTGTATAAATACAGCGACGGACAGTCTAGAGGGATGCAGTTGAGGACAGTTCAATACAGCCAATCACTATGTGTCATTACCCATTTACCACTCTACCTTAACCATTCTCTATTGTAAAGTCCAGGCAGTCTGTGTCTCTTAATTAATATATTAGTTAAATCAGTGTTAACAAAGTCAATCTCATTTCATCAACCCGACCTAAATTCTCTCCACCCAACACCTGGAATTGGAGAAACTGTATAAATATAGCGACGGACAGTCCAGAGGGATACAGTTGAAGTCACTTCAATACAGTCAATCACTACGTGTCATTACCAATTTACCACTCTACCTTAACCATTTTCTATTGTAAAGTCCAGGCAGTCTGTGTCTCTTAATTAATATATTAGTTTATCTGTGTTAACAAAGTCAATCTCATTTCATCAACCTGACTTAAATTCTCTCCACCCAACACCTGGAGTGAGAGAAACGGTATAAATACAGCGACGGACAGTTCAGAGGGATACAGTTGAGGACAGTTCAAGACAGCCAATCACTACGTGTCATTACCAATTTACCACTCTACCTTAACCATTCTCTATTGTAAAGTCCATGCAGTCTATGTCTCTTAATTAATATATTAGTTTATCTGTATTAACAAAGTCAATCTCATTTCATCAACCCGACCTAAATTCTCTCCACCCAACACCTGGAATTGGAGAAACTGTATAAATATAGCGACGGACAGTCCAGAGGGATACAGTTGAGGTCACTTCAATACAGTCAATCACTACGTGTCATTACCAATTTACCACTCTACCTTAACCATTTTCTATTGTAAAGTCCAGGCAGTCTGTGTCTCTTAATTAATATATTAGTTTATCTGTGTTAACAAAGTCAATCTCATTTCATCAACCTGACTTAAATTCTCTCCACCCAACACCTGGAGTGAGAGAAACGGTATAAATACAGCGACGGACAGTTCAGAGGGATACAGTTGAGGACAGTTCAAGACAGCCAATCACTACGTGTCATTACCAATTTACCACTCTACCTTAACCATTCTCTATTGTAAAGTCCAGGCAGTCTATGTCTCTTAATTAATATATTAGTTTATCTGTGTTAACAAAGTCAATCTCATTTCATCAACCCGACCTAAATTCTCTCCACCCAACACCTGGAGTGGGAGAAACTGTATAAATACAGCGACGGACAGTTCAGAGGGATACAGTTGAGGACAGTTCAAGACAGCCAATCACTACGTGTCATTACCCACTTACCACTCTACCTTAACCATTCTCTATTGTAAAGTCCAGGCAGTCTGTGTCTCATAATTTAATATATTAGTTAACCAGTATTAACAAAGTCAACCTCATTTCATCAACCAAACCTAAATTCTCTCCACCCAACACATCCATTATAAATCTGACTCGAACAATGGATGAAAGAAATTTTTTGGATTTTAAAAACTCCTATTAAGACCAAAAGTTTTTGTTATATTGTATTTTATATTTCCACATTAATAAAAAATACTACCCTCAGTACAAGTTTATTTGCAGGATTATCCATCAGTTCTTCTTCATTTCTTGTTTTTTTTTTTTTTTTGTTTCCGTTAGCCGCAATGGTTGGCTATTCCGTTACTTCCTTGCACTGTCTCAAACCATAATTCTCTTTGTTCATCAATCTTCACTCTCACAGCCTCCTCAAGTGTCCATTTACCAACATTTCTAAAAGTATTCCATACAACCAACCAGAAATAATACCAATCATTTTTTTTTTATCTTCTTTTTCCCTTCTATTTTATTTTTTCACGATAAAAAAATATTTATTATCCAGAAAAATATTTATAAATAAAAAACAAACACAAAATTACACAAACAACTTCTAAACTCGTACAACCTTCTCTTATTGCAATTTACATAATTTCAGTTGACAGAATATTATTGCAATTTGAAATTGTTACTAAATGTTAATGAATTTCAGTATTAAAATAGGTGAGAGCTTCTAAATTAAAAAGATAACTGAGAGAAGCGTTATCTTCCGGTTATCCCACAAAATCTACTTATTAAAAAAAAATTCTTCCACAAAAAGTGATAAATCTATATAAATAAGTATAGTTAGTATATAAAGTTCAATGAATCTCATTGTTATCTTTATCGAGAAAATCGCAAAAAACGGTTGATGCCTTCCGGTTTAACGGAAGTTTAAAACGGTTTAATGGAGTCGCACTTCCGAACAACCGATTTTCTTCAAACTCGGAATTTTGGCAATATATTTAATTCTTACTAGCATTGTATAGGGTAAAGTTAGGAGTGATGTCGGGGGTAGGGAAGAAGACGCTGGTTTTACTTCTCTTGTTTACCACCACTTAGCATCATGCAAGTTAGTCGAAGGGTAGCAAACGTATTACAGCAGTAAGGAAAGCGAACGTATTGCAAAATTCTTCAGTTAGTACTACGAACATTTATACGCATCAACTATATCTGGTGAATACCTGAATTTTCATAACGCATTAATAAATTTTTATATACTTATATTAATTGCAATTGAAATAAAGATTTTCACGTTGTAGTTAAAGTTGGACTCGTAGACATATAGTGTTGACGAAGTTTCATGTTGATCAGCCATGTTTCCTTCACAGAGTAGAGCTACGGCATCACTCCTTTCTATAGTGCATCATCTATCCCATCATAGTAGGAGATTTACTCTCTCAATTTTAGTGTAATTACTTGTATTTTCTTTCTGGAATAAATGAGAATGTCTTTATCTCAAAAAATAATTTTTTTTTTTCTAGATAATAGCAGTTGACATATGTTTCATAAGCATTACCTCTTTCAATATATTTTAATACGGGCATAACTTTGAAATGTGCGTTGTCTCTCCTAATTTTACCATAGATGATAGGATTCAATTTTCCCCACTTAGGGGATTCCCAAAACATATATTTCTGGTAAAAACTAATTTTAATAACATCGGAATAATTCCTTGTATATCAGAAAGAAAAAGTTAAAAGAAATGAACAATATTGGCTATATATATATTTTTTCATTTTATTGAATTTCATAAGATAAACTTAGCAGATTTTATATGCTACAAGAGTCTAGATGTCTTCTTCTTAGTTAGAATTTCTAAGGTTTGATGTGCAGACGTGCGTATAAAGGTATAGTCCTCAAAGGAATTCTCTAGTAATGTTCGGTGTCCATGACATAAAAGGATGCTTTTCCGAACTTAGTAGATGGGCTTAGTAAGAATAAGTAGGGCCGTTGAACAACGGCAAAGCCAATTTTCAAATAAGTTTTGTAAAACGTACCCCTATTTTCTTCCCTTCAAAGGAAATCTTCTACTGTCTCTAACACGCTCTCTATCGCATTCACCCTTTCCCACTTCTAGCCAGTTCTCTCCCTTGGCTGAGAATACTAGCTAACGCCTCCTGCTAAAGCTGATAGAACAATAGATGGCAAAGTCTACAACAGGGAATTCTGGTAAACTCTATGAGAAGGGGTGAAGTTGGCGCTTTATTTAAGTTCTCGTCTGGCGAATAGCCCAGACTACTTTAAGTAAGTGACTTTGAGGTACTCCTTTGAAGTAGAGTAAGAGATGACGACGCGAGTTACTAGCAATAGAGGTTGGTATAATCGTAGTATTCTGTATTGGCAACCCTTTATAGAAATAGAAAGAGAAGGAATGCTATTCCTCCGGTCCAGTATCTTCACTATTCAACGTCTCTCTCTCTCTCACTAGTTTGTCCCAACTTACTTCATTAAGAACAACCCTTAATATATCTTTCATTTTAAGACAAATAACCTTTCCCTTTGATGGCGGTATATTCTTAATAAAATAAATAGCATCCCTTTTCATGGTAAACTATAGTTTAATCCAAAAATGCAAATTTATTCAAGACAGATTAAATGAAAATTAGGCAGTTGAGTCCAACTAGTTCTTCATATTTTCTTCCGATTTTTGGGAATTCGCAGTGGCTAAAGAAATATGATAATCCATTTTTTTTTTGGTCCATTATTTATTCAACGCATTTTATAACAATACTTTTTATAACTGAGATAAAATCCAAAATTTCAATTTGCCTAAGGCAAAATCAAATTTGTCTATTGAAATTACCCAATGTTACCGTATTAGACGAAAATTTAGCCTCTAAATATAAAAATTAACATAAAAACTATTTGTTAACAAAAAATTAAGTAGGTAAATATATTATATACATCTATTTACATTATCTATATACATAGTTTAATCAAATAAAAGCCCGTTAAAATTTTGTTTGTTTGTACATGGTCACCCAAATTACAATTCACATTACTATCTCTTGTGATGGATGCAATAAATATAAAAATATATTTAATTTTAAAAGAAATCAAAATTATGAAGAATATTGACACTCCTCCCTTGCAAATCGACATTTCTGTCAGGTAGAAACCACTATTTTTCTTTTAAGAGTTCATGAACTTGATGCAGTGTCTACCCCTTCTTGTCACAGGGGCAGATTAGGAAATAACAATTAAGACAGTACTTCAAAGACAAGTTTTGTTTGTAGACACCGAAGCAGACCCACCTTGTTTCGCTCTCTTGCAATCAGTGCTATTAAATTTAAATTTTCTTTGCAAATACCTTTGTATTTATATATTTTATTAAGAATATTTTATTGTTTCGCACTGGTGACTACCTTTCTTATTTTTCTGAACTTCCTCTTTTTTTTTTTTAATTTTTTTTATTTGTTTTTTTTTTTTGGTTTTTGATTAATATTTACAACCTGACCAGCATACAAATTGCTCTACAAGGCTGAGCTGAACAGAGAGAATACAATTATCTTGACATAATATTTTAATTATATCACCAGCACATCACACACTAATGTCCAAAACGTCCTGCACTAGTCTAGGTTTTAATCTTCTGCGTGGGATTTTTAAACCAAGAGATGAGACCATAGGGTTATCCGAGTTTTTGAATTTTTTCAGTGCTATTGTTGAGATAATTTTGATATGATCTTGGATCATTGGAATATTTAACTCCCTATGCAGCTGCATATTTCTAACGAACCAGGGTGCGTTGGTTATAGTCCTTATGACTTTATTCTGGAAAACCTGTAATCGACTTATTTTGGTTTTAGAAGCTCCTCCCCACACAGGGCAGGCGTAAGAAAGTATTGGCCGGATGAGGGATGTGTATAATAATTTCCCGCATTCAATTTTTAATTTGGATTTTCGGTTTAGTATAGGGTACAGTTGCGATAGGCGAGTATAGGCTAGGTTTAATTTAGTGTTGATGTGATGGTGCCAGGATAGTCGTCTATCTAAGTGCAACCCGAGGTATTTAACTGTCTCATCTCCAGCTTTCCAGCGCACAAATTCCGAGCCTATTTTTATTTTTATTGGCGTATGGGGCCTTCTTAGAGTGAAAATCATAGCCTCACATTTACTCGAGTTTAACTGGAGTTTCCATTTAGTCATCCAGGGGATTATTTTATCTACTGCTTCTTGTACTTTTCTTACGCAGCTATTAATGTTTTCATGGCTGGCAAATAATGCTGTATCATCTGCGTACATGGCTGTTATTGGACCGGATATATGAGGGATATCATACATGTAGATATTGAAGAGAGTCGGCCCAAGTACTGACCCCTGTGGAACTCCAGCTCTTATCGGTGTGCTACAAGAGAGTGCCATTAATTCTAACTCTAGAGAATCTATTTTTGGTAAATGACTCGACAATATTTATTATATATAGAGGAAATTCTATCATATGCATTTTATATAGTAGCCCTTTGTGCCAGACCTTATCAAAGGCCTGTTGCAGATCCAAGAATAAGGCCGCCGTGTGTTGCTTAGCTTCAAAACTTTTAATTATGAGTTCATGCATGCCTATTAGCCAGTGTACATTAGACATCCCAGATCTGAATCCAAATTGAAAGTTTGGTAAGACATTGTTGTTTTGAAGATGTTTCTCTATTCTTCTCTTTATTACTTTTTCTAATATTTTGGACAGACTGGACAAGAGACTGATCGGCCGATAGCTTTTTAGATCGTTTCTTGGCTTATTTGGTTTGTGAAACACAATAATTTCGGCCTGTTTCCAAGAATCAGGGAAATAACCTATTGATAGGCATGCATTGTATATTGAAGCTAAGAATGCTAGGCTCTTTCGTGTTAGGTTCTTTATTACGATGTTTGGTACTCGATCATCGCCAGGGGACTTTTTATTTTTCAGTCTGGATATGATGGTTGATATTTCAGCAGGTGAGGTCCATTCTGGGTTAGCATCTATAGAGGTTGTAGGCTGATCGGTTGTTTGGTTATTGTGTTGCAATTGGTCCTGTCCTTCAGAAGATATTAAAGAAAAGACATTTTCGAAATATAGAGCAAAGGCATCTACTTTCTCTTTATCAGTCGAGAATACAAGATTATTATCTTTCAGAGGAGGAATATTATAAGGTGTTTTTAATATATTTCTTGTAGCTTTCCAAACATTAGAATCGTTAGGATGAATATTTTCTATATAGGTTTGATATTTTTTAATGCGGTGTTTATCCAATTCTAATTTGACTTTCCTAGTGAGGTTATTTAATTGAAATTTTAAATGAGGATATCTAAAAGTTTGCCAGGCTCTCCGGATTTTATGCTTTTCATGAATTAAATCCGATATATATTTAGGTAACGAGTGTTTGAATGAATTTTTTCTGTGGTAGTGTGAGTAAGTGGCTCTATGTATAGCACGGTATATACAGTTGGTATAATTAACTACAGCGTCATCTATAGATTCTTTGCTATATAAATGTCGATTTGGGATTAGTAGCTGGTCAATCTCTTCCTGAAGACATTTCCAATCGACTCTCCCTTTTATGGTTGAATAGTTGGACTTGTAATAGGTGTTTCTTGAAATGTAGCAATTACAGGCAGATGATCCGAGTCCATTTCCGTAATTACTCTCATATTGATAGGCCTAGTAAAATTTTTGACTAAGACTATATCAAGAATGTCAGGTTGCCGGTTGTATTGGTACGGGAAATATGTCGGTTGTGATGGTGAAACAATGTGTAAGTGTAGTTGCTAGCGTAGTTATTTAGTCGCACTCCATTAGAGTTGTTAACTCTACAGTTCCAAACTATATTTTTTGAGTTTAGGTCACAAAATATCAACATTGAGTTGCTAGTTTCAGAGATTGTTTTTAAATCTTCTTCTATTAAGCGACAGTTCGATGGTAAATACGCCGACATAATAGTGGTTTGGCTATTTGGAAATAGATTTACATTGATAGCCACTGCTTCTATTTTTTGCATGCTAGGTAATAAGAGTTCATTATGAGAAATATTTCTTTTAATTATGATTGCCACACCGCCAGATGCTATTCGTGCAATTCTATCATTCCTATAAACAGTGTAATTTGGAATCTTAAATTTATCATTTTTATTAAAATGTGTCTCAGAAATACAGGCAATATCTATGTCATATCTATTTAAAAAGTCTATTAGTGTATTACGTTTAATTTGTAAACCGTTTGCATTCCAGTTTACAATTTTTAGCATTGAAAAATTCAGTAAAATATTCATATTTTATTATCATGTGTGAATGAATGCCTGGCTAAAACATTCAATTATAAATGAGCTGATGCGCGGAATAATCGGTTTAATAGCTGCAATAATAGCTTTAGTAAACGATGCAATAATATCATTAAAATTAAAGTTATCATATTGAGTGTTTGTATGTATGTTGGTAGAAAATTCTTTTGTAACTGATGCATAACTTCTTTGTTGTGATGACCTTTGTAGTAATGGATCTCTTACTGCAGTATTTGACTTATTTGTATTTATATCAGTTCGTCTAGTGTTGTCAGTAAAACTCGGTATATTAGCTGTTCGTTGTATTTTCACCATTTGATAATACGCGCAACCTTTGTAATTTGCCGGGTGGGCTTCACCGCAGTTAATACATTTCGGAGATGGCAATCTTTTATGAGTGCACTCAGAATATAGGTGTTCACCAGAATATTTAACACAACGTGGTTCAAGTTTGCAGTAATTTTTTGTGTGGCCATATCTTTGGCATCGTACACATTGAGGGATTTCATTTGTTTTAATTTTTGGTTCTACTGTTACTTTCAGGTTTAATAAATGATTTAATTATAACGCCTTTTTTCCTTGTTCAGATTTATCAGTTGTTAAACAATAAAGAGTTGTTGGTTGTTTATTTCTGTTTTTTAACCTCATTAAATGTTTAACTGGTATATTATGTTCTTTTAAAGATTCTGATAGCTCTTCATCAGTTATTGAGTATGGAATACCTCTAATAATTAGAAGTAAGTTATCATTTTTGTCTGGAGATTTGTACGTATAATAATTAACTTTATTATTATCATAGTATTTAGTTAAATTACGGAAATCAGTTATATCTGTTTTAACGAATTTCGATTTTGTTTAACTTCAAACTCATTTTTGACAATTTTTTTAATATCATTTAGAATTTCTTGGTAACTAAGTAGATGTTCAGCTGAACTTTGTATGAATATTGGGGATATTTTTACTTTTTGGGCCAGAGCTTGGATTTCTGAGTTAGAATTTGTATTATCTTCATCTTGAGGACGAGGTGAAAATCTATTACTTAATGGTATAATAAAGTAATTTAAGCAATATTTTTTACCTTTAGGAGGACTGTTTGGTAACAAACCGCTCAAACCACACAAAGCTACCTCGACTCTACATCACGACCATCTATTCACTCTACTTTATATCATGCTATAAGGGTTACTAATTTCATGCTTTAACACATATGTAACCTACAATATACTTTAATTGTAGTTAAGAATTTAATTTTCCAGTAGATAATTTTTTAATTATTGATAACTATTGTAATGTTATGTATATTTGGGGAGGGGATAAATTTAATTAATAATTAATTATTATAATTTATATTTTAATTCTTCTCTAAAGGGATCTCGTGAGGAGAGGATGTGAAATAAATAATACATAGCTCATTATTACCATATATATACATTTAATACTAACAAAATAAGTTAAAATAGATATATATAGTATCAATCTTATCTTGTCTTATGTTAAAAACCAAAATGATAGTTATTAATTTACAATAGACTTACATATTTTATAAAACTTGTTTGAAAGTTGTTGGGCTTCGTCACCACTACATAATTTCGGCTAGCACTGCTTTTCCTATACACAGATTTCTCATAACTAAAAAAAAAGAAAAAAAAAAACAAATTGCTCCCCCATCAACGTATGTTCTCTGGCCCCTCATCTTATCTATCCCTCCCTCCACTGAAGAGTGAAAGGAAGGGAAATTCCTTTTACTGTAACTGAAGGTATTCTACCTTCATAACTGTTCCCTATTGTTTTCACCCAACCTTCGTAAAAACCCAGATTGCAATAAATGGCATCTAATATTAAATATATTTTAAACTAATATATTTCAATTAATTATAAAACCATTATTGATTTTTATTATTATTATTATTATTATTT
>JAAEAF010012843.1:0-18559 GCA_011037195.1 Triatoma infestans
TGCATTGGCACTAGGATGTGATAATCACTGACTGCCGGGCTATTCCTACTGGAACTTCTCTAAAGATGGAATGATCAAGAAATAACACCTTTATCAACATTTTCTATTCAAAGTTGGAAGGGTCGAAGTGATTGAATTATGAATCTGTTCTGAAAGGTAATCGCTAAAATAAATTGGCCTGATATGATTACTAGTTTAAAGAACTGGTTCTGCCCAAGATAGATTGTAGATTGTTGTAGGCGATTATTGCAATGCGATCTGAAAGATCTATTGTGCCTCCGGAGCTTGTTCAGTGTACTGCCGGTCTCCAAGCACTGTTTTCTAGCTACAGACAATGCTGATCATCACTGCCGGACAGTGAGTTGTAGAGGCTCCTAGGAAGAGAAAATCTAAGGACATTCGAACCCGGAACCTCCTCGTTGATAGTCCAGATTTTTATTTTATTTTATTCTATTTATTTATTTTGTCTCTTTTGAATTTGTTTCGGATGTTTAATTTACTTTATTTGTATTCTTTTTGCGAGCAATTTTTTTTTTTTGCTGTTGTTTATTTTACGTATGTTATGATAGTGCGATTTCTTTTTACTTTTTCATTTGTTTTCTTTTTTCTTTCTTTTTTTTTTGGCGCATCAACTGCCAGGGTCATTAGCGCCCGATTTGTTCTCTTACAATGTAACTTAAGTTCGAATTCTTATTTTCGTATTAGTTTTATTTTCACCTCAAGTGATAAGTTTATTGTCTCGATTGCTGGATTGTAATTTACTTTAATGTATTTGTCTGCGCGGCAGACATTCAAGGTGAGATGACAAGCAAGTGACAAACAAAATGAACAATAAGACAAAAAAAATGAAAACGAGACTGAATAGAAGCAGAGTTGTTAAGACGAATGGCGGAGTGAGAAAGGAAGAGGTAGCGTATGTGTGTGTGTGTGTGTGTATGTGTGTGGTATGCGTGTGTGGCGAAAGAAAGGAACTCAGGTGAGCGTAGAAGGATTGGAATGCTTCTTCAGAAGCGGATGATACCGTGGTTGAAGCGGCAGTTGCTGGCGAGTCCACTAACGTGCAAAGGAGATAGCCTCGTGAAGATGATGGCGCGGAGGTATGAGTCTTGGTAATCACCGAAGTGTCAATGTTAATAATTAACACGGCGAATAGGCGCGAATAAGGCGACACAAAGTTTAAAGGCAAATCAGCTGTACACCACAGACTAAGAAGAAGCGGTAAAAAACTGAGGTTAGTTTGACTGCGACGAAGAAGAAACGGCACAAACACTGTTATCCATGCGAGATACAGAGGACAAAGTGAAGAAATTTTTAGAGTAAAGAAAGACGTTTTAAGGGGTGGAAACTAAAATAACCCCCGAACTACGAGAGATAAAGAACCGACAAGTCCCACCACCCAAGAGAAAGAGAGAGAGAGAGAGAGGGTGGGAAAAATGTGGGGAAGCGTGAGAACGAGGCGGACGATGAAAGAATAAACAGGAAATAATAATTTGGAATTGGTAAGGTATGTTTAAGTAGTGTGGTAATAAAAAGGGAAATAAAGGCGAACCGGAGTCAAGCTGTCAAAGGTGCCGCGACCTAACAGTATTCATAAAATATTATTTATTTTGTTTTGCTTACAAAGACTTGATTTGTAAAAACAAATGTTTGCACAAATAAATATATATTATTATTATTATTATTATTAGTCAAGCGCTCAGTGGTAGCTAATCCCTTCCTTCTCCCTTGGTTTAGGCCAATTAACTAGGGACGGAGACCATAGTTTGTGTACTGTGTTTGTCCTTGTTTGTAAAGAGGAAGAACATAAATAGTTATTTATATAAATAGAATCTAAATATAATAGAATAGAATAGAATATAAATACAGAAAATAATAGTTAGAATATAAATACAGTATTGTCTACTCTTCTGACGAAGTGCATGGAGTAGTGTGCTGTGGTAACCCGTGAGGTCGCTACTTCCCATGTTACTGCATTCTACAGATACTCCTTGCGAGCCTGCCCAAGGTAAATCACGGAAAAATTCGGAAACTAAATCAGTCTTTTTCTAGTTTCAAACAAGAACCATGAGTTTTAATAACCAGTCTATAAATAACTGTCAAGAAGTCTTAATCAAGAAATTATCTACGTCCAACCTAATCTCTAGTTGCTAACTCAAATCTTTACTCTTTGTTTATTATTTAACGAAAAAAACGGAAAAATATGATCATTAAAGTTTCATTTCCATTTGATGGATTTAGACCAAGATCCTTTCTGTCTATTGTGTTTGGAGTCGAACCTAAACGGTATACGAGGTTTAGCACTTCATAATATTTTTTGGTTTTAGAGATATTTTGTTCAACATCATTTTTACATACTCAGGAGAGCTCAAAACAAGTATTTCCGTTGAAAACTCAATTTCGAAAATCTGGCACGATCGACATCCTTAAGAGAAAATAAACAATGAATTTTACCACATTTTTGGGCACACTGTTTTGATTTCAATCTCTCCATATACCCAAGCATGCTTTTACAATAAACTCATAAATATTATTCCTAACCAAAGGGTAGCAAGTGTTCTCAGTTATGTACATTGTATGGAATATAACCATTAAAATACCCTATTTCAAAGGACGACAACCATGGGGAATCCCATTATTTCAAGTTGATTGCAGGCGAACATACATCTTCTCCAAAATGGTACTCTGCAGCTGTTCTCTCAACCGTTAATTTACCTAGTCTTAATCATTATTTAATTAACACTAATGTTTTATTAATTAAAATTAATTACTAAAATGGTTTGGGTAAATCCCACAAACATTAATTTAATAAATAAAATTAATAAACACTAAAATGAAACAAAAATGGAATAGAAAGGAAAAAAAAAACGAAGATATTTATATAAGAAATGGCTTTAATAAGTTAGAAGGTCATTCAAAATAATAGAGAAGCAAGGCCCACTTGTATGTGGGGGGGTGTTGAGTGGATAGCCGTTTGTTCAATGTAGTGAAACCTATAGTCCACTCCTTAACAACATAGGAGACAGAAGGAGCTTTTATGAAGAAGGTTCTCAATGAAGCACTACTAATAAAATTCCTGACAACATCTGGACAATGTTCGAGATATGAGATGATGTCCTCTAACCATCTTAACAAGTTACTCAAATATTAGTTTCTTACAGTATTAACTTTACGAACTTTTTTTTTCTTTTTTTTTTTTTACTGTCACCATTTATACAAAAAGCCCAGGATGCTAAACTTGATCAAAAATTTGGAATAAGTTGAGCAACGGCCTAGGATATACTCTTTTTTTTTTACTGTTTTAAGGAGTCTACTGCGACAAATGCGACCCTACAGCGTCCCTTCCAAGTTAATTTTTTTAGAAAATCTGGAATGGGATTTTTGGGACCTTTCTGTGAGAACGTTCTAGGAAGGATATATTATCCAACACCCGGCAAATATCCAGACTAGAATTAATACAAGGCATTCCATTAAGAGGATATTGGGCGTCTCCTACATCTCCCACAGAATCTGCAGATGCTATAGCGTTCTAAGACCAACTGCTTCAAGGGATCTCTGAGGAGGGACCATGCCCCACTGAGAAAAAAACCTGCCAGTATGCGAAGTTTAACTTTATTCAGACTGATACTCACTTTAAACTTTTCCGGTACTAACTGTCCAGACAAGCCCTAACCTGCTTCAATCTCGGAGGGTTTTCAGGAGAACTGTCCAAAGATTTAATTGGAGACACATCTTCCAAATCTCATCTATCCATCATCAATGTTTCAGCAGATAACATATTGTTAAATATTTGGATGGGTCCACAATGCTGGATAATATCTGGTATTTTATCCGTCATAGCATGCATATTTCTTATATTTCTTATTCATGACCCGGAATTTCAGAGCAAATTCATCAATGCATCAGAGCAAATTCATCAATGCAAGTTCATGTGGAGAGTTCACTTAAACGTAATGTTTCTGTAACGCTCACATTTGTTGGTTTGTTCCAACAATATTCAAAATAGAAGAGAACCAAATAAATATGCATACTACGACGGATAAAATACCAGAGATATCATATTATCCAGGTGAGTGGAGGATTTCTGTGGAGACTGTGGCCAAGGTTTAATAATTGGATAACCTCTTTCAAGGTTTAATTGGACATATTTTTCAGTGGAAAGATGATTTCCGTCTGGAATATGCTAGGAACTTTGTATCCAAGTATCTGGTCTTTGAACTAGACACTCAAGTCCCAGTTCCCTTAGAAATCCTTGATCCATCTACTCTGGAGAAGTGATCTTTTGACTTCCTCTGCGTAAAGGAATTCTTGTCGAATAGATTGGTGGCTTATCCAACAATAAGATTCGGGTACCATGAAAGGATTATTGTTATTCCTTTACTTGGTTGGATGACATGAAAACTTTTTAATTTTACTAGATAATGAAAAGCAACTACTGATTAGTAATAAATAAGTGCAAGAAATTACTGCAATTAATTAAAATAATTATACAGTTAATATAGGCGAAGTTATTAGGCAGTAAAAAATTCATTCAGTTCTTTAAATTCTTAAAGAGTATAAATAAATGAACAGCTTCATTGATTTTCTTGATCTCTCAGCCAAGTTAATAATAAATTATAGTTGTTAAGGAAGTTGCTTTAGAAGTGTTTCAAGGATATATATCATATTTCACTAATGATTTCAAGCACATTGCGGTTTAATTAAGGCTATCCTTAAACAATGTGATCAAATTCAACTCGTGTCTTATCGCAACCCATTTTTAAAGCATTCTTGGGGTATAAATATTACACTTGGGAATTATTATATGAAACTTTTTTCTGAGAAATATTTTTACATATTAGTGCATTTATGATGGATGTAATTTTTTTCTAGTAAATGAGGTCAATTTCCCCGATTTGGGTGGGTGGGGGATGTTTGACAGAATTGGCCTCGATGAAAATTGACATTTGAGAGTGTAGCTTAGATAAAAAAAATGGATCAAGAAATTTAGTCAATTTGGCTTGATCTAAACGTAAATTTGGAACTTTCAAATTCAGTGGATATTTATTTATTTATTTGCCTGGATACATTTTTATAATATAAAAGGCTCGTCAATATAATGTCAACAAAATAACAAATTCCAATACAAGAATAAAATGAACTTTACACTAATTATCATAAAAACAAACTTAATACATTCAGTCCACTTCACATCACATGAAATTGTTCATCACTCCACTTTGTGTTCAAGAAATCTTTAATATCATAAAAGCAATTTTTTATTAAAAATTCGCTAACCGATTGCTTGAAGTGTTTCTCACTTAACTGTCTAATTCTTGAAGGAATTTTGTTAAATATTTTCACCGATATAACACTGGAATGGAAGTCAGACATCACAAGTCTCTTATAAGGTACGCATAAATCCTCTTTATTACGTAAATTATGAGTATGTTTATCACCTCTAACATCTAATAACATGTCTTTTTTCTTTTTTAGTGAATGTTTGAAAATGAAAACCGAGGGTAATGTCATTATACGTAACTCTCGAAAGAAAGGCCTACAGCTTTCTCGAGCATTTTTCTTCATTATTGCTCTAATAGCTTTCTTTTGAAGTCTGAAAATAATATAAGCATCGGAGGTACCTCCCCATAGTTCAATACCATATGCCATTCTAGAATGGAATAGACCATAATAGGCAGTCTTTGTAACCTCTATTGGAACCTCTTCACGCAGTTTTCTCAATAAGAAAATGGTTTGTGATAACTGGTTACTCAAGGTTTGTACATGACATTTCCAGCTAAGTCTACGTCTTAGTCTTTCTAGCCTAGGTCTAGTCTTAGTCTTTCCAGCTAAGGGATATGGGAAGGGATCCCCAACCCCCCCGCTATCAAAAGTCTCTCAGGTTCATATTGCTACCCCAAAGGGAAAAAACTATGAGCTGGGTCTAGAACAAAAACTCGAGGCTATTCCATCTAGCATTCAAAGCAATCTGAATAAATCGAACAATAACCGTAAAGAGAATCAACCTAAACTCTTCAACTGACAAGTTTTCCGTCCAATGAACCTAATACCTTGACAACCCAAAGAATTATTATCCGATGAATGGGCATTTCTTTCTCTCCCATACAAATATATTATATTAGCAAAAGAGATGGCCTAAGCCTTATACACTAGGAGGACGACTTTGGTACACCAAGAGTAAAAGCACGTTTAACCCCCAGCGTCGTCCTTTTGTACATCCTTAGGCAAATGTTTCTAAATAATAGATAGAGTTTCGCCTGTCTTTGTTCCCGTGGACCCTCCCACTATTGTAGAATAAACTAACCGAAAGAAATATCTTATTCAATCTTTAAAAAAACAATAGTTTGTCTTTATGCTCCTGTGAAATGTAGTTAGTGTAATGTATGTTGTTGTACGAGTGGTTTTGTAAAGGAGCTTGTGAGGGGTATATTTAAGATAGAGATAGAAGTATTAGAAATTGGGAATTTTTAAATAAATAATTAAACTATATTTTAAATTAGTAAAGTTACAAGGTAATTAATAATAATTGTGAATCAACTTTTAAATGCACAGAATCAAATAACCAGTAGCTAGATTGATTGAAATTCAAATTTTAGCACTTAAACTGGTACTGAATTTAAGAGAGCGATTCCTGATACAAATGTTTTGGTTGAATGTCCAATTTGAGACTGTTTAAAGAATATTCTGCTCTAGCTGGGGATTTTCTCCTATAAAACAGTTGGCCAAATGGCATTGTCTTACCCTAACCGATTCTTGTCCGTTTGTCTCTTCAATAGCAATGGCCTTAATTTAATAGTACCTGGCTCTTTCCACTGCACTAAGATACACTTAAAATATTGCCCAAAATTCTATTTTTCAAATTATAAAATATTCTGAACTATTTTTCAAAATTATTAATATTATTGCATTTTTTTCAAATTTTTTTCTATTTTTCCTAATTGCTACTTCCAGGACATCTGAAAATCTTAAACTGCTAACCCTATACAGAAACTTTACAATTTTCTTTAGCAGCAAGAATCTTGTGCCCAAATCTTGTCACAATTTTTTTTGAGAGCGTACTCGTACAATTTTATTACTGCCGCTACTTCAAGCATCTTTACTTTCTCTTACTATTGTATGTGTGTTTTAACAGAATATCTGATAAACAAAAAGTTGTAGTAAGCTTAAACTTAGTATTCTGTTTACATAAACCTAATCACACACGAAAATACCAGGCAAAATCCATCAACTATAATTGCAGCGTTACTAATAGATTTTTCAGGTTTACGATATTTTTTCAAAAACAGCTGCAACGATTTTCTTTGAACTTCGTATACTATCTACCCATCTATCGTAAATACCTATCATTTTTATTTGAAACATTTCTTTTCTTTGAAAAGTTTTATTTGAAAAAATTGATTTTTTAGAGGGGGGAATATTGGTGATAAATCAGTTAATTTAAATTTGCACAAGCTTTGTTAGTTTAGATATAGAGCGCTCCACAAATGGCCGCTCAGGTACAAAAGTAAAAATCCTTATCACCGTTTTTATGGCCAGCCCAACTAAACTTTGTAACATTGCAATTTATTAAAGAAAATTTCTTGATTAAATTGTAAATAATTAGAGTAAGAAAAAAGTCGTGTGAGTGTTTCACACTACAGTTACTCTTCAAATTAGGAGATGCAATAATGACCTTGAAACAGAATGGACTAATCTTGAGGTTGGTGGGTGGGGTGATTGGGTGTCTTAGTAGTGGACGAGTCTACTTTTAGTCCAATAGTGGTAGTCCTTAGTCAACTGAATCATTTCTTTCTCTTGTTGTGACCGGTGTGTAGTGAGGGATAGTAATTCTGAGGCGGCCCAGTTTTCCTGGGATAGGTAATACTTCAAGTTTTGCCTTATTCTCTTCCTATCTGAGAGAAACACTTTATGGTAAAAATAAAAAAAAAATAAAAAAATTTACAACAGTGGAGCTGCTGAATTATATTAACTTGTCGTGAGATATTTTGGAGAACAATAAAGATGTTAATATAATGTACAATGTATTTATCCACGTTAAGTTATAGGGGAAGGTGGGGCTTAGTGTTACAAATTTCACTTAACATTTTTTACAATTAACGGACTTGTTCTGATCTCTCCATATATTTTTTTTTGAGATTTTTCAAAATTAATTAACATTTAAATAATTCAAATACTATTAAAATGCGCATAACGTACTAAAGTGCCCTTCGGTGGGGCTTATTGGTACATGCGGAGGGTAAGTTGTTACAATGTATAAAATGCATATTTGGGTGTTTATTTAAAGGAAATAAAACTGAAATATGTTCAATAAACAAATTATCAAATCTTTATTTTAATAATAATAATAACAGCTTTATTTTTTTGATTCATTATTTTTGACACATTTTATGCCATTCATATAATTTTTTGGATTCTTGTTCGCAGCATTGGAGAACACAAATTTTCTATTTGTTAGAATTGCCAACTTTTTTGTTTTAGCGTCATTTCTTTTAAGATCTGCCATGATTTGGTTTAAGATATGCAGTGGGACAACTTGTTACACTGTAACAACATGCTCTAACTAAATGTAAGAACTAACCCCATTGATGTGAAATGTTTGGGTGTGTTTTGTAGTATAGTAAGTGGTTAGCACAGCGTTTAGAAAGAAAGCTGTGTGTTTTTGTAAGTTTTAAGAGAGGAGGAAGTAATAGAATCATTAAGCCAAACACTGGTAGATAATGAAATTATTTGTTAGGTCGGCGCCTGTTTTTAGATTTTTAGGTAGTTACACCCGTGTATATACGCTTAATTGTAGAGTAAAAAAACTTCGTGTTGAGTTAGAAGCAATATATTTTAATAATAAAAAAAACATGTGTTGTATTTTTTGAGCATGCGCATTAATTACAAATGGAAAACTTGATATAAAACATTAGATTTAGAAACAAACTACATAGACGACTTAACATGCCGCCCGCCTTGAAATGTAAATTTCAAAATTTAAAGAGTTTACATACGAAAATTTGGTATATTAAGATTACATAATATGAAGAAGGAAGTTAAAAAGTTCAACTCTGCTCCAAGTCCAATGGCAATGGACAGCACTTTATTACACTTCTTTTTACTATGTGTTTATTGCTCAGCATTATGCTGACCACTCTCAGCACTTTATCAGTCCCAGGATGAGTTTCGACGACTCGTCAGATCTTCCATAGTAGAGGTGGGAGATTATCTTCTTTCAATAAGACAATTGATCCGATGCGAATAGCGTGAGGGCCAGTTGTTTGCCATTTATTTCGTTGTTGTAATGACGTGAGATACTCATTTGACCAGCGATGCCAAAAGTGTTGTAATAAAGCTTGTAGCCTCTTGTATATCTTCAAACGATTGACATTCTGACTAGTATTGGCCGCTTCTTGGGGAATCGCAGTTAACGTCTCACCAATTAGGAAGTGCCCAGGAGTTAGAGGTATGGGATCATTAGGATCTGAGGAGAGGGTGGTTAAAGGACGAGAGTTGAGAATGGCTTCTATTTGACAGAGCACAGTGTACATTTGTTCGTAAGTCAAGTGAGCATTACCCACTATTCTTACTAGGTGTCGTTTAGCACTCCTAATCGCTCTCTCGTGAAGTCCCCCAAAATGAGGACTCCTTGCAGGAAGGAAGTGCCAATTTATGGAATTGTTAGTGAGATAATTTCTAATGTTAGCATCATCTAACGAAAGTAGTCGTTTATAAGTTTTTTTTAATTCGTTGTCTCCACCGACAAAGTTGGTTCCGTTGTCGGTGTAAATATCTCTGCAAATGCCGCGTCTCGAGACAAATCTTTTGAGAGCGTTCATGAAACATTCTGTGCTTAAATCTTGGCATAGCTCTAGGTGCACCGCTTTACTAACGTGACACACAAAAATACATAAATATGATTTCACAATTTTGCCTTTACGCAAAGTACCCTCTTTAATGTATAAAGGGCCAGCGAAATCAATTGAAACAGTAGAGAACGATCGAGATATATTAACCCTAGAATGGGGAAGATTACCCATTTTGTATGTTATAGATGAAGGATTCGCTTTAAAGCATATGATGCATTCGCGACAAATCCTTTTGACATGGTTTTTGCCGTTAATTGGCCAGAAATTGTTTCTGAGCATGGATAAAACCGTCTGTGGTCCTGCATGCAAACTACGTATATGTTCTCTTCTTATGATCAATGTTGTTAGCAGGTGTTTATCTGGTAGAACAATGGGAAATTTTTTGTCAAAGGCATATGGCGAATTGTTAATGCGTCCACCAACTCGTAGCACACCATCAGCATCTAGAAAGGGATTTAAAGATAAAAGTTTGCTAGACCCCTTGATGCGCTTATTAGACGTTATTCGTTCGATTTCATCAGGAAAATGAGATTTTTGAGCCAGTTTAACTAATGTGATCAAGGAAGTCTTCAATTCATGTATTGATAAAGATCCGGTATATTTAACCGTGTTTGGTTTGCAGTTGTGAATGAATCGCAGTACATAAGCTGTTACATTCTGTAACTTGTGAAATGTGCTGTATTTCTCAAAAATGAAATCATCGGTACAAGTCAGAAACGATAAGCCAACACGTTTTCTTTTTTCTAATGTTTGATCAGACAAGTTGATTTTAGTGTTAGGCCAAAGAGATTCGTCTTCATATAAGAAATCTGAACCATTAAACCACAATCTGTTCTCACAAATGTGTTGGACATCCGCTCCTCTAGATATTATGTCTGCTGGGTTCATTTTGGTCGGAACATGCTTCCACTGACCTCCTGCAGAGAGTTCTTGTACCTCCGTAACACGGTTTGCAACGAATGTCTTCCAATTACTTGGTTCACTGCCAATCCAGCACAAAACAATTGTGGAGTCGCACCAGAATACAACCTTGTCAACGTTTAAATCGAGAGCTGCTAATGACCTTTCTACTAAACGAGATAATAAAAGTGCACCGCATAATTCCAGTCGTGGTAACGCAATTGATTTTAATGGTGCTACACGAGATTTAGCGCACACAAGCCTTACACAATAAGAATTGTCTGGAAGAGTAGTCCTATGATACAGACATGCACCGTACATGGCTTCACTAGCGTCGCAGAATCCGTGAAGTTCCATTGCTTTATAGCATTGACTTGTTACTTGCCGAGGAATGGAAATAATATTCAAATCAGCTAAATCTTTACAAAGTTTTAACCAATTTGTTTGTATATCCTCTGGAACTGGATCGTCCCAATCCAAGTGACGCCTCCATAATCCCTGTAGAATTAATTTAGCCTTGGCAGTAACGGGCCCTATCAGTCCTAAGGGATCGAATATTTTCGAAATCACAGATAAAATAGAGCGTTTAGTGACGTTATTGTCATTGCCTAGGTTTAGCGCGTATTTTAATTAGTCCGAGTTTGCCTTCCAAGAAAGGCCTAGTGTGTTTGTTGAATTATCCAATTTGTCAAATTGCATTAAAGGATCCGAATTTGAATTATCAAGAATATCAGGTGAATTAGATTTCCATTTTTTAAACGGAAAGCCGCCAGAATTTAATATAGTTGTGATCTGATCCCTCAACTCGATCGCCCTTTCTATTGTATTGGCGCCGGTGAGCAAATCGTCGACATAAAAATCACGTTTGATTACAGAACAGGCGTCTGGATATTTGTTTTGATTATCTACAGCGAGCTGAGCTAAAGAACGAATGGCCAAAAATGAGGCAGAGGAGGTGCCATAAGTCACGGTATTTAACGTGAAATATTTTAACTCATCAAACGGATTAGGTCTCCAAACAATACACTGATAGTATCTATCTGGCAAAGCAACAGTTACCTGTCGATACATTTTTTCTATGTCGGCACATAAGACGTAATTGTGTTTTCTGAAACTTAATAGGATTGAGAATAAATCTCTTTGTATAGTAGGGCCTACTTTGAGAACATCATTAAGTGATAAATTGGTCGTAGTTTTGCAAGATCCGTCGAATACCACTCTTAGGCGAGTACTTGTACTATTTTCTTTGTATACTCCGTGATGTGGAAGTATATATTTTATTTTTTCAATATTTTCAGGTGAAATAGAGTTCATGTGGCCCAAACGTTCGTATTCTTCCATAAAACTTACGTACAACTGTTTCAACTGAGGATCATTTAATAAACTTTTTTCCAAACTATGGAAACGCCTCAAAGCTGTATCCTCTGAATTTACTAAGATTCTGTGATTCTCACGAAAAGGAAGACGAACTTGAAAGCGACCTGTGTCATCTCTGGAAAAATTGGTTTTAAAATGTTCTTCGCATTCCATTTCTTGCTTAGTGAGTCCTTTAGGCTTCAAACATTCTTCTAACTGCCAGAATCGTTGTATTTGATCATGCAAAATCTCATTTGAAATGGCAAAGTGACATTTTAATTTTGGTTGTATGAAATGAGAAAATTCTCCAGAAACAATCCATCCCAGTTTCGTATTTTGAAGTATGAGGCCGGTTTCATGAATGCTATGTTTACCTTCGCATAAAATGTCGAAAAATACATTAACACCCAACAAAATATCTATAGGTTCTGACTTATGGAAATTTTCATCCGCCAGGAATAAGTTTTTTGGGATGTCTGTTTTAGAATAATTAATGCTTATTTGAGGCATATTTTGTGTAATTTGTTTGACAACCAGAAATGTTTGTTTTGTATGGTATTGCTCATCCCTGGAATAAATGGTTGCGTTTGTTTTTCCTTCTACGTTATTTAGTGAACCATTAATGCCCGAGATTGAAATGTTCACTTCAGTTATATTTAATGACAATTTTTTCGCTAATTGAAAGGTCATGAAATGTGCCGTTGAGCCTGTGTCTAAAAGACATCTACAGAGTATGCGATTTCCCTTTGCATCATGTATATATACTGCGGCAGTGGGTAATATAGAATGACCCCAATTTGAATTTAGTGTGTAATTCGAAAATAAGTTAGTAGGATTGATCGAATCATTAGGAGAATCGTTTACTGCATCATTTCTATTTGAAATTATAGTTTGAGAATTAAGCTCATTATTTGTTTCATTATGCAATAATGAATGGTGTTTTTTATTGCAATGTTTACGGTACGAGGATTTGCAAGATTGAAGAAAATGATTGGGTCTTAAGCAGTTTAAACATAGCTTATTCGATTTAACTAGCTTCATTCTCTCTTCAAAATTCATTTTCAACAACCTATCACATGTGTTATTGAAATGGGGGCCTTTGCAAAATGAGCAAGTAACCTTTCGTACAGTTAGATGTGAACTTTAGGTTCATTGAATTTCACAGGGGTTTTAATATTGTTGTTACCTGGTTCTGTTGTTCTTAAGAACTGACAATGTTCTGCTAAAAACTCTTGCAATTCTTTGAGCGTTGGAGACTCTTTACTGCATGTGGATTTTTCCCATTCCCTTTTAGTGTCCTGATCCAATTTAGATGTAAGTATATATACTAACAAGGCGTCCCAGTGTTGAGTGGGTTGGCCTAGTGAAGTTAGAGCTCGGAAGTGTTTACTAAAAGTATCTAAAAATTTTCTTAAATTAGTATGTGATTCAGATTTTAAGATTGGTAATTCATATATAGATTTTATGTGAGCATTTATTATTAGTTTTTTGTTGTCATATCTTTCCTTTAAAAGATCCCAAGCAATTGTGTAATTGTCACTGGTAATTTCAAGTGAACTTAGAATTTGAGAGGCTTCTCCCTTTAAACAGGATTTTAAGTAATGAAGTTTTTGTATTGCTGACATTGTTTTGTTATTATGAATTAAACTGCGAAAGGTTTCGTAGAAGTCAGTCCACTGACTGTAAGACCCATAGAAATTGGGCAATTCTATCGTAGGAAGTTTGACGTTTTCTTGTTCTGAGTGTCCTAAATTTATCGATTGATTTGAATGCGATGAACATGTGATTATAATTTGTCTAGCATTTGCCACAGCCTTGTAGTAAATATCTTCGAATACCTCACGTTCTGTTATTTGAATATCGGAATTGTCCAACATTTCAATTTCATTTTTTATTTTCTCAAACGAATCAAAAACATTGTCTAATTTTTCCAGTCTGATTTGAAGTTCTAAAACATTTTTAGAATCGAAATTTTTAAGAAATGTATTAAACCTTGTTAACTGGGCCTTTAATAGACCGCGTTTTACTATTAATTCTTTCAAATCTGTCATTTTAATGATAAGTGAACAAATGAAACTGCGCTATATCAAACAGAATAAAATGGAATGAAGGAAAAGAATGAATGTGAGACTTACTGCAAATGTTCCCTTATAGCTTCAAAGTAGTATATCTTGCTTCAATCCGGTAACGGAGGACCATATGTTAGGGTGCGGACCTGTTTTTAGATTTTTAGGTAGTTACACCCGTGTATATACGCTTAATTGTAGAGTAAAAAAAACTTCGTGTTGAGTTAGAAGCAATATATTTTAATAATAAAAAAACATGTGTTGTATTTTTTGAGCATGCGCATTAATTACAAATGGAAAACTTGATATAAAACATTAGATTTAGAAACAAACTACATAGACGACTTAACAATATTCTTTAAAGATATTTAAATGCTATTCAATATCACAACTATTATTACTATATAAGATCAATTATTTATCTAGATTAAATGCAAAGCTCTTATGTTTTAACTTAAACTGCCACTGATTTTAAGAGAGCGATTCCTGAAGTAAGTGTTCTGGCTTCTAAAGCAGAATGCAGACTGTTTTGAAGGAATGCCCTCTCTAATGGGGGATTTTCTCTTACAAAACAGTTGGCCAAGTGGCATTGTTATTTTCCTAATGGGTTCCTTTGCTTTTGTCGCTTTATAGCAATGACTTTAAATTATAGTACCTGACTCCTTTCACTGCACTAAGATACATTTAAAATATTAACAAAATTCTATTTTTCAAACTATAAAATATTCTAAACAATTTTTCAAAACTGTTATTTTCTTTCATTTCTTTCTTCCACTAGAGATGCTATTTCACTAATTATTATTCTATAAACATATAGGTCAAAGAATAGTAGCGCAATCATATCGGATTGAAATTATTGTTAAGGATGCATGAATTAACAGCATAAGTATGAAAGCCTTAGCTTTAGTAGTTTTCAGATCACAGCTTTTGTTTCAATAATAAAATGTAGCTTACACTATGATATTTAGAGGAAAGCCACACAATGCCGCCATTCGCGGCAACAGAATCTTAGCGTGCACTGCTTACAACAAACAGCACTCGCATTTCTTATTTTAAAAATAACACTGTAAAAATATGCCCCTGTAACAACAAGCCCCCTCCTTCCCGTACATAAGTATTAATAAGAATAAAACAACACAATTTACTCACTGTGCATACAAACTATATATAAATATGGTTACTGACTATAGACCAGCATGTGCAACAGAATTCTCTCGACCATTGGTCGGTTCAATACTGATTTCGTCAAAAAAAATTGAGAAATCATTTCTGGGTTTGCTCCTCTCGAGCCGAACTCGGAAAGTGAAAGACCCTTTTTCCAAATCTCTCTCTATATTTCTCCTGGATATATTTAATTCATTTATTAATATCTTTTTCTTTTCAGCAGCTGTTTTGTCTGCTTGATCTTGATCATAGCACTCACAGGAATCCGTCGGATCTATAATATAGACTCGGTTACTATTCTGTTCGAAAGCAATTATAACGGCGCTTCGTGATAAGCTGTCACCGTCAATTCCATACACCTCTTCAAAACAAGGTGTACCTCTTTTCCATCAACAGATCCGTGATGAAATGCTTCACCTTATGATGGCGCCTTGTCACCAGAAGCATATTATGAGGACAGTTTTCCAGCACATGGGCTGTTGTGTCGTACTCCTTAACGCATCTGCGGTATCGCATCTCCAACTTCTTCTGCTGACTGGCCGGTAACTCTAGGAAAACCACAGAATGGAGCCGTAGTTAATGCTTAGCTATAAATCATTAAGCTCTTACTATCTACTATACCACTTTATTTTTGCAGAACTTTTCTTGCTAAAGCAGAAGAAAAATAGTGCGACACGTATCTATCTGCTATCTTGTACACATTCTAGGGATTTCCATTGCTGTTGATGGAATTATTGAGGGGAATCAACCAAATAATGTTTTATGCTTCCAAGTGGAAACCGCACCTACTTATAAAATTTGCATATTATCTTTGACTTCACCATTGCTTTTAGGGATCAAAAGCAATTATTATGAAATTAAAAAGCTTCAGAATATTATTTTTATTTCTACACAACATTAAAACTAACGGTATAAAATTATTATATTTCCACGAATAATAAAGTAATTAAATTTAAAATACAATATAATTGGAGTTAATAATCTGGTGAATGTAGTTCATGCAATTATCTTAACTAGTGCATGTGCGTTTCAAACTAAATAATATACAGGAGTTTGTTATGTTACTGTTTTGAATTTTAATTGGTTCATTGTTTAATGGGGTCTAACTTAATTTACATTTTGCTGCATTTTATCACTAAATAAATTATGCATTTGATTTTTTAATGTAGTTTATAATTTTTTTTTTTTAAAGTAACATATAAGACCAACATTGCTGGAACAATGTTGAAATATTTAGTAACTTATCGGAATTCGTGTCTAAGATAACTAAAATTTTATATTTTCAACGTTTGAACTCTCCCAAAAATATGGATCTTGTAATTGCCACTCGAAACTTTCAATCCGATTTTCAAATCCATAAACCCAGGTTCCGTAAATGGAGAATAAAGATCAATGTGTGCGTATCAAGATACATAGCATTCATTCTGAACCGCAAAATACTCCCTCCAAAAATACTTGAACCACATTCCTATTCCTTGGACAGACAAAGTACTTTAACAAACGCCTTACCTGGAACGCACATACTCGACTTAAGCGACAAGAACTTAACTTCCGGTATAGAATGGTCAAAAGACTACACTATCAAAGACGATCAAAACTGTTTCAAACAAAGCAATACTCTATTACCATTCCAAACTCCACCGTATCCAATCTCGCCAATCAAAAATGCTTCGCACATTCGTCCATACTCCCTTTTTACGTCAGGAATCTTCCTAATATACTGACCTAGAATATTAAATTTCATTCCAAACTTTTCCATCACTACAACCCACTGATTCGCAGCTTGTCTCAGACAACACTTCCTACTACTAATCCAACTGAAGACTGAAGCGCCGATGTCCTCACGATCAACTGTGATGGCCATTGTTTGGGATTTTATTTTATTTCATTTTTTTCTTTCTTTTTTTTAAAGTTTTGGTTTGTTTTTATTTATTTTCATTTTATTTTATTATTTCTTTTATATTATCTTATGTCATCTCATTTGCTTGTTGTGTAAAAACGCAGTTGCAAATAAAATAAAAATATGAAAAAGAAAAAACAAGGAGTGTCGAGTATAACAGAAACTTGCTATTGAAAGTTAACTCTCTATACGAACTTCATAAATTTACTCTGACCTTTGGCTGAAAATCCGAAACCAGTCACAGAATAAAATAAATATGCATGCTAAGACGAATAAAATATGCAACAAAAAAAAAAAAAGGTTTAAACTTTGAGAAATATAAATTTACTTGACTCCGATATTTTTCAGTGTATGAAACAAATCTTTGCATAATACAAAAATATCGGATACATCTTACTTTTTCTTATACAAATTATGATCTTTGAGGACATTAAACTAAAACGATACTTAGATAAAGAAAAATTCAAAAGGTAGTAAATATTACACCTTGTAAAAGGTGAGGATCAGTATAAACAAACAAATGTATTAAATAAAATAAAAATAGTAAATAGAATGGAAGATTCTTCTCGACCGTTACTTGTATGAAGGAAACGATTTTGAGTTTCGGTCTTTTTTTAACCAAAAATAAAAAAAAACTTAAATTTTTGCCAACGTTTCGACAAATATATTGTCTTTTTCAAGGCCTACAACATATAAATACAATAGGTTAGTTTTTAAAAGTCAAAATCAAAAACAAAAACAGAAAACAAACAAAAAAAAAAACAGAAAGTAATAACAATTAAAATTATGGATTAATTTATAAAACATTTTTTTGGTTTACTTACATAAAAAATACAAAATATAAAAACTAATAAAAAATCTTTAAAACATATCCAACTTGAAAACTTATGTAAAATTTAGAACTAAAAAGTTGAGAACACCTCAACAACACAGAGAAAAGTGAAAAAATAAACCATAGTGAAAGGCAGGCAGGTATATTTATAACGGTACTAGAGGAGAAAGGAGTCTATTTGGAAAAACAAGGTCAGGGATTAAGAAATCAGGTTATGATAAATTAAAGAGAGACGTTGGTATCTGTCCTATAATTAATAGAATTTTTCTCTTTTTTTATATAAACCATTTCTAAAAAATTAAGTTTTTTCCTATTACGTTCAGTTGCCAAAATAATGGTGTTAGAAAAGTCAAAATCGTGTCTTTTTTCAGTATGGTGTTTAGTATTCACTAGATTAAAAGACCCTTACGCCGACTGAATTACAATCAAATATTATTTACAAAATAAATTGCCGGCAATGTACAGCCACGTATATTGGACAAACGAAACAATATTT
>JAAEAF010012844.1:0-10686 GCA_011037195.1 Triatoma infestans
ATTTCTTTTTTAAGAAAAAAATGTTCCTATTATTACTTAACTTTCAATTTCAAAGAAAATCCGTCGACAGATTTTTCAAGAATTTTTTCATAATTTAGACAACAAAAACAAACGCGTACACACACAAATAAATAAGTAACTAAATTAAACACTTTAAAAAGATGTTTTAAACCAATTTTTTTTTTAAAAAAAAAGATTAATATATATTTTTTACATTTTACTAAAGAATTTAATATTTTTTAAGTTTAAAAATTTACTAAAAATTTTCAAAAATAGAAATTCTTTTCAATTTTTAAACATAATAAACACGGACATCTTGGAGCAGAGTTAAAAAAAACAATCCCCAGATTAATTTACACCATAAAAGTTAACCAAACATGGAAGGTTTAAAAAGGATACAGTGTTGCCACACCTATTGTAATAAAAAAATACTATCGTATCTACTAGATTTTTATTTTTTAATTAATTTTTTTTTTTTTAAGTAAAAATCGGAAATTAAGAAGAAAATTATTGATTTAATTATTTTTTTTTCATTAAGAATTAAAAAGTTTAAGTTATACCAGAACTATTACGCCATTAGTTGAGAATTATTATATTATGCCCTTCAGTATCGGCCCCCCCTCCAAAAAAAACAAAGATAAAAGTAGTTTTAAATCATATAATTCTTGTGTTTTCAAAATTTATTTTTTTAACTTACCAATTTTCTTTTTAGTTGATTGGAAGTGGGTTTTTTTTTTTTTACTAAAGCCCCCCTCTCACAATTTTCAACGTTTTTCTCCATAAAAGATAATGACAGATTTTCTTTTAAATTTAATATACAAACTACCAATATCCCGGGAGGGGGACCTACATATTTTTTTTTTGGAAACTTTTTTTACCGAGAAAATTTTAACGAGATTTGAATCGTATCAGATTTTTTGTATATCTAATTTTTCATCGAAAATATACCATTTTTGTGGTCCTCGCTAAAAAAGTGGGGGATTCTGGGGCCCTGAGAATTAGTTTTTTGTAAAAAAAAAGATCGTTCAACCGAAAGTAATCACTTTACTAAATCGTTTTTTTTTCTTCAGTTTTTTGTTTCTCAAAAACCTCCCCCACCCTTCCAATGATTTTTCTTTAAACTAGAAATGTGGACTACACATAATCCCCCCTCATAAATTGCTATCATATCTTTTGATTATACAAATTCTACCATCTAAACAAAATTAATTTGAAAAAAATAAATAAATAAATAGACTGCCAAAATTATGAGTTTCATGGAAATTTAATAAACCGGAAGTGGCGTTTTTTACTGAATAATTTTTTTTTTTGCGATTTTCTCCATAAAAATACAATGACATACTCCTCTCGTTTGCCCGTGCAAGGGAATGACATACTCCTCTCGTTTGCCCGTGCAAGGGATATCTGTTGTTTGCAGTTACTTGGGGGAGGTAGCACCCCACACAGGTTACCGTAGCCCATTACTCCATGTACTTCGTCACAGCAATGCACAATACACGTTAAACTACACTCCCTCTACTTTTACAGACAAGGATAAATACAGTACACAAACTAGGGTCTCCGTCCCTAGTTAACTCGCGTAAGCCAAGGTAGAAGGAAGGGATTAGCTCAGTGGTAGCGTGCTGGACTAGCAACGCAGAGGTACCGGTTCTGAAAAGGCTCCGGGGGGCACAATAGATCTTTCAGTCGCAGTGCAATAATCCCCTACAACAATCTACAATCCACAATCTACACCTCTCGTTTTTGAGGTCCCCTGAGTGAAAAAAAAGTTTTTTTAAAAAAAAAAATGGTTTGAGAGATATATTGAATGTACAGTATAGCTCAAAAACGAAAAAAAACGGATTAAGTTCACATCATGCCCGCAAGGGGTATCTGTTGTATGCAGTTACTTGGGTAGGTAGCGACCCCACAGGGGTTACCACAGCTCAGTACTCTATGCACTTCGTCACAGCAATATACAATACACCTTAAACTACAGACACTCTACTCTTTACAGACAAGGATAAATACAGTATCAGAGACATTTTCCGTGATAGCCTGCTTCATTTTGTGTTCAACGACTGGTTTCGGGCGTTGGCCCATCTTCAGGATGCGTTTTTCAGACAGTGTGATAACACAGACTTGCATAGAGCAAATTCAGTATTTACACTCGTGTAAACTGAATTTGCTTCCTGCAAGTTATCACACTGTCTGACAAACGCATGCTGAAGATAGGCGAACGCCCGAAAACGGTCATGACCACAAAATGGGCTATCACGGAAAATGTCTCTGACGCTTTCCAGCTCTGCGGAACCAACCATCACAACATAAATACAGTACACAAACTAGGGTCTCCGTCCCTAGTTAACTGGCGTAAGCCAAGGTAGAAGGAAGGGTGGTGGTAGCGTGCTGGACTAGCAACGCAGAGGTCACGGTTTCGATTCCAGCATGCTGCCCTTAGATTTTCTCTCCCTAGGAGGCTCTTCAACTCACTGTACGGTGATGGACGGTTTTGTGAAGGTAGCGTAGATAACACTGTTCTTGGAGGCCGGCTGTGCACTGAGAAGTCCTTCGGGGGGGGGGGGTAACATAGATCTCCGGTCGCCGTGCTAATCCCCTACAACACATCTACATCCAACTCCACGCTCTCGTTTTTTGAGGTCCCCTGCAGTCCAAAAACAAGTGTGTTGTGTTTTTGTTTGTTTTTTTTTTTTAAAAAAACACAGTAAGTTCAAATCATGGTATCCAACAAGTTTTATAAGCCCTACTACCCAGTTGTGCGCCGTCCCTCAGAAGTAACGTACCAGTTGCGTATTCAGGGGGAACGGCTGATCACCATCCATATCAACCGGCTCATGCCTGCCAGGCGACGGGTCCAGTGGAACCTCGCTGGAGCTAACCAAGGCTATGGCCGAAGAAGCCCCGATTGGGAGGCTATAGAGCGGCCGCTTAGCCCGGAGGCCGATGCGGAGGAAATAGCCATTCCCCCGCGGAGCCCCAGCCCCGAACGGGGCGAAGCCGTTCACCCTCCGCCGGAATCTAGGGAAGCAAGCGACGTCCAGACGGAGGGGAGCTTGGGAGATGTGACCGAGGAGTTTTCCCGATTGTGGCCAGAATCACCAGAGCTGGAGGCACGGGGAGATGCTGATTGGGAGCCCACTACACCAGTGGTCATTAGGCCAAGGTCCCACTACCGCCTGATGCGACGGCGAGAAGCCCGAGAACCAAATAGTCTATATGTTGCAGTGGCCGGGGCTAAGGAGCGAGAAGTCTAGTGTTATTATATATAGCGGCCTGCGTGAATTATTCTACGGCATTAAGATATTCAGAATTGGTCATGCTCAGACATCCTTTGAAAGTAATAAAATATTCACGATTGCTGGGTCGACTACACTGTGTACTGGTCAGATAGCTCTGAACCTATTCCTGCCAAGGAATTAAATGAAATAAGCATGAAGTAAACAAAAACAAAAAAAAACACCAACACCTTTTCTGCGCTAGGCTGGAGCTGATGTCGGTAAAGGAGATGTATAACATCTACCTTTGCTATTCGTCAGCCGTGGTTAACGCCATGGCCAGTGGGGGGGCCATCACTCTGCTGCGATACGCCTTTCCAAGGTGCGGTACGACCGTTCTAGTTTGAAGAGCTCGAAGTGCAACCAATCACAGCCAATTTGATATTCAGTTTCAGTGTCAGTTTCATCTACAAGGCCTGACAATGTCTCTGCCCTCCTGGTATTGGCCACACACATAATGATTCACCAATGCCAGATCTAACCGCCAGATTCGGCTGAAGAGGCGTGTACTGGTAATGAGGCAGCCAGCGGGTGCAGCGATTCCGCCAGGTCGCCCCGTTGTCTTCTAAGGGGTGAGCCTTCTGAGGAGTGAGACTTCTGAGAAGAGGGGAGCGAGCAGGGACATGACCAATATCAGAGGAAACAATTAGTAGAAGAAGGACGACAACCAGCCTATTAGAATAGCTGAGCAAGGCCAAGGAGCAATTAGAGAGGGCGCAGCAGACCTACGATCATGGACTTGGGGACCAACCATGGCAATTCCCTGAGCTTAGCAGTTGCCATCATTTGGAAAGGCACTAACCGTATCAATGGCTAGAGGAGTGAAGAAGAACCTATCTCCTGCCGAGGCACCCTTGCGATCTGCGTTCCAACCGGCGAAGACTGCAGCTGCAGAAGATTAAGTGGTCTTCAAATGAGCTCATGGAGCTGCCCTTTGTGGGAAAGTGGGCTCGCAATTAAATATGAAAGTTTAATGGTAATTAGAATGTTCAACAGAATAATATAAAAGTATATTAAATAAGTTGGTAGTAGAAAAATTAGACACTGGCTAAGTCGCCATGTACCACCTGGGCATAAGCATCTAGCGATTGAATTCATTCGGGTGAGGTCGACGGTGAGTGAAAGGTGGTCCCTGCACCTGTGGCTGATCCGGTAAGTCCTAGCGCAGTAAGGTATTTTAAAGGTAGATTGCAGTTGGTATGCCAGAGTGGTAGTCGGCCCAGCAGATAGCAAGTAATATATAGTGATGTGATAGCAGAAAATTGTTAGTATTTAGTTGATAGTAGACAGTAAGCTAAGGATTACTTAATAGGGGTTTCTTGATATAGTTGTCAGTGTATGGTATATAGTTGTATAGGTATATATATTAACGGGGTAGTGTTGTATTAGTCTGGGTTGTAGGTAGTTTCATAGAGTGTACAGTTATGTAGTGAATAAGTTGTCCTGTATAGTCTGTTAAATTATAATAAATGTATGATTTCTGAGTGTGACCTATTTTGGGTTCCTTGGCCGAACCTTACAGTGGTTGATATAATTGTACATTCAAGCATTCAAGGACATACATTAAAAATCCAAACATTTACTTACCCTAATTTCGTTGATGAAACTGGCGAAGAAAGTGATGGTGGATCGCTGGAATCATGAGCATCGTAAAAATCTTCTTCTTCGGAACTTGAATAGGAAGTTTCGGGCACAACTGTTACAGGAAGTGCTAATGGCGAATGACCCGTTAATGCTAATACAAAAATGGGCATTTTAATAAAAAAAAATTATATATATATTTAAAATATTTTTATTAAATAAACATTAAAATAAAAAAATACGACGGAGGAATAAAAATGCGTTTAATCGCGTGTGAGAAACGTGGTGCTTATAAAATTCCCTCTGAAGTCTCATAATTTTTTTTTTTTTGCTGCCAAATAATAACTTACACCAAGTTTAAAAAATGTCTGTCAATTCCCAAACAAAAACTCCCTGAAGATATACACAATTTTTCACGTCACAATGTCGACGCCAAAAAAGTTGAGAACATTTCTAGAAAGTCGCTACTTCCTGCTAATCATTGATACGAGAGCAGCAGGACTGGGAAAATAACCAGCCACATCACTGGAAACAAGGATCGCCCCTAATTCTGCTGAGAACACGTGCAGCTTTTTCCATGGTCATTCTTCCGTGCAATAAGCGAAGACGATTACGCATTTACCGCCCCACCCCAACAAACCATGGCCACCCCCAACATTTTTTCAGCACTGGCGGTTTAGGTAACCTGAAATTTTCTTCCAGTGGCGGTATTCCTTCCATTGTGATCCACGGTAGTAGAATGTTCTAAAAGACTATTTGATTGGTTTCCCCCTTCTTCGCGCCATTTTATTTTGGCAGAAAGATTTTTAGCCTAGACGAGGAAAAAAATAAATATTGAAAACCTGGTGGTAGGGCAATTCTAGGCCTAGAAGCCGCAAAAACTACTGCGGAAAACATACCCATCGTCTTTCACTGCTATTCAGATGGCTCTAGGCAGGAGGGAACTGGTCTATCAGGAACGGGAGCATGGTTGCAGGAGTTAGACTGGGGGAGATCTATGGCGTTGGGGGGTATGGCTACTTTCTTCCAGTCTTGAGGTTGTTAGTATTATCGAAAGCTGCTGCTTTGCGGGGGAGTGGCAGAGGTGCTGATATTCTCTGATAGTCAGGCCGCACTGAGGGCGTGTTGGAGTTCGAAATTGGCGGAGGAATGTAGGGGAAGGCTAAATGCCTTAGCTCGGAGGGGTAAAGTGCAACTCTATTGGGTACCGGACATACGGGAATAGAGGGCAAAGAGGGCGGATCAGCTGGGTACGGAGGGATCCTCTTTATCTTCTTGTGGTCCCGAGCCAGCCCTTGCTGTCACTAAGAGGTTTTTGGGATATTTAGATCACTTTGGGAGACGAGGTTGTTTGTTGGGAGCGAAATCTGGGGCGTGACAACGCAGTGCCTCCAGGTAAAAGATTCCTCAAAGAACCAGCAGGGTTTTTAGATTACCTCCTGTCCCTTTAGTAGATAGGACTGAGGATCTGGTGGGTGTAGTGACCAACACACATGGGTGTCTAGTCATTTGCATAATATAGGAAGGATGTCTAGTCCTATATGTCGGAACTGTGATGATGGAGTTAGGAAAACGGTGTACCACTACGTATGTCAGTGTCCCCGTTTCGCTGGTACTAGTTTTCGTGTATTTGGCAGGGCATGGGTGAGTTGGAGTTGAAGGATGTCTTGCAGACTGGCCGGTAGACTACCGGGTAGATCAATTTAAGGGTGAGGAACTTGGTGGGAAAATGGTGGGATAAAAAGCCATATAGGCTTAGGTTCCACAGCTAATAGGCACGCTAGTTTCAATACTAATTACCCTCGTCTTTATTGCTAAAAAAACACATCCTTGGAGTCAATTCTAGCTCTAGACTCATACGGAAGGACCTTATATATTAAAAAAAAAAAAGAAATAAAATAAAAAAAAAATTGAGCAAACACTCACTGTGGATACACGTTAGTGGCCAGCGGTGGTTGACATTCTGATCCAACTTCAACTCCAGGCTCAATTGGTACAGAAAGTGATAGGCCTAGGATTCAGGATTTTTAATATAATAATATTTAATGATAAAAGAAAATGATGATTTGGGTACCCGCAATGATAGAAAACATTAAAAAAGAGCTATTCCCCCCCCCCCTTCTTGATGACAGCCTGATTCATTTTGTGTTCATCGACTGGTTATCAGAAAAGTCTTTTGCCATGACCCAGATGTGCTGAAGATAGCAAAATGGCTGAAAACTAGTCGATGAATAGAAAATGAAGCACGTTATCTCCGGAGGGGGGAGGACTCTGATCTCCTATTAGATAAAAAAGCTGTCTTAATATTAAACAGGAATTTTTAATGGAAAGCCCCCCATAAGCATAAACCACAGATAATCCTCAAAAATGCTCAAAAAAAAAAAATAATAATAATGCCTTCTGCATAAAATTCCGAGGTCTTTTTAATAAAAGATGGCTTTCGATTAAAGGACCAATCTATGGCTGCACAGAGTTTGGAAGGATTCCGGAAGTATCTGTAAACTCAACTCTACGATGGAAATGATTGGAAATGGGTGGTTTTTTTCAGGATTTTGAGCCTGATATTGATCCCTCTATGGCCTAGACGAGCTTTACAAGATGTCGCAAGATTCTTTTTTTTGAAAAGTGGATCCTTCCTTGGTACGATCTTTGGATGGAAGACCAGCGTCTGCAATAGTGGGAAAAAACACCAACGCAGAGGTAGGCTTAATTCTTTGTTAAAATACATTTACCAGGGACCTACTGAGCCATAGGCGAAGGGAAATAAGGCTAATAGTGGGTCTACACTACCCAGGACCATTGTAAGCTGAATAGACGCATGCACCAATAATTACTACTTTGCAGACAACGGCGTTCAGCCGATTCTGCAAAGCTTGGAAGAAATCCCGGTACACATCCTTTGTGAGTGTGCCGGCCTGATGGGGGATAAGGTCGCTTCAACTGGGAGACAAGCAATCCCCGAAGCTACGAACTTCATGACATAGCCACTTTCAGCTTTACTAAGGCCTGATTAAGTGGGCGAAGCTGAAAGATGTGCTATAATCCCAGGGGGGATCCGCAATAGACCACTTAATGCAAGTTTTTCAATCTAATCTAATCTTGGTATGAACTTCGAGAAGATCAAGGGCCACTAGATTAAAGGATGTTTATTGCCTACGATTCCCCATGTGTTACATGGTCTAACAGTGGGGTCCCCATATATGGAGAAATCGCTAGGGCAGTATTCAGTATTTTTGACTAAAATTTTTGAATAGTGGAGCCCCCGACAGCACTTTTTCTGATAGTGGGGCAATATTGCTATCTAATGAAGGTCCAACACTTTTCTAAATGGTACGTTGGTTACCATTACATATACATAGGTATATATATATATATACATACACACACACACAATTACAATGTACTAATTCGTCTCGTGTAGTACGAGATAGCGTCCCTCTCTCTGTCCCCACTTCGTAAGTGAATGGCAGTTGGTAAGCATATTTCATGATCTTACAGTTCCGAGTTTCCGGACTGAGACCGTGTCGTCATTGGTTTATTTAAAAAAAACGACGTTTCGCCGATAGCTGAAAGCCAATAAGAAGGCTTCAAGGTGTTAAGACCCTTATGAGAAAAGGCTCATTGCAACATAGGCGAAAACGTCGGTTTTTTTAGCAAACCACAGACACGGTCTCAACCCGGAAACTCGAAATGTGTTTTGATAGCGAGGGTCTGCTGTGGACTTCCATCAATAAACCGTTCAGTCTCGCTACCACTGGTTGTCGGCAACTAGATGTCCAGTGAGTGTTGTATAGAATGATGATTGTCATAGAATGATGGTTGCCTCCATCAGTGCTGTGTGGCGCCACAAGTCTCACTGCGCGAGGATTTGCACGTATGTTCGTGGAACTACCAGACTTTGGTAGCGCAACCAACCAAGAGACCAGATGAGTTATGCTCCTTATGGTAACCTGTCTGGTGTCTCGCCACTGGGGTTTGCGCCACCTTGGTGTCCCAATGAGGTAGCGGCTTAACACACAATTTCTTTTCTTAAGCAGCTGAAGGTATATTCTCTCTGTTGTGGACGCCATCCTTTTCGTACTGCATGTTCGGCTTCATCAAATTATTCGTCGAAATGAATATAATGAGCCAATAAACCTAAATAAAAGCCCATCGAAAAAGCGCCTGAGGCACCCCCCCCCCAAAGAAGAAAATGAACACAAATAATTACATACCATCAATGGGTTTATTTGTCGAAGTATCTGTCAGTGTTAGAGGTTGATAGGTACCATTTACAGGGTGTGCGGTGTTCTATAAAATCAAAACAAACATTAGATTATTACAAAATTTAATTAATTAATTAATTTAATTTAATTTAACACATTAATTAATTTAATTTAATTTAACACATTAACTAATTAATTACCTTGGCAATTTGTAATAACACGATGGTATGTTTCATTTGCTCCAACATGTTCTATTAAAAAAAAAAAAAAAAATTAACAGAAATCTTAACGGTCCAGTAAAGCTTCTAAGGTACGAGGCTTAAAGCATTCTGGTCCCCTAACTAGTCTTATGCCTTTACAGCTAGAGGTCCCCCTGTATGGGACTAAGTTAGTCCTAAGCTAAAATCTACCCATAAAATAGCAAAAGTAGTGTTAATCCTAAATCCTATCATAATTCCGGGATCCCCTACATGATAAAAAAATCAAGCCCCTGCCAAATTCTTTTTCAATAAGTGGTTCCCTACTTACTCAAAATCTTTCTCCTTTAGAGGTCCTATATACGATAGAATTGATCCTATGCCAAAATATCTACCAGCTAGGATCGATCCCCTCTTCTTAGCAAAAATCAAGGCCCATGCCAAAATTGTTCACACCTTGGTTAAGCATACTCACATTTTCGAGCAAGAATATGGGATACCGATTTTGCCGTGAAGGCAAAGATGGTTATGTTGACATGCTATTAATGAGAGAAAAATGTGGGAGTTAGTTAGTAGCAAAGCTTGGTAGCTAAAGTCAGAACTGCGGTAACCGGTGTGATAAGGACTACGCCAACAGCTGCAATGCAGACTTTATTGGGAATCCCACCGGTCTTTGTAGAGGTGAAAACTGTGGCAATGAAAGCCTGTTATAGTAATTAAACAGGGCAGGTTTTTGGCAGGGTAAGCGATACGGTCATTCTACCATTCATCGCGAGATGTTTTTGAAGGTTCCTGTTACAGGTTTTACTTCTGATAGAATGTTGAAGACTTTTGTTTTCGAGCATTCTTACAGAGTTAGGTTACCTTCTAGGGAAGATTGGTCAAGATTGGGGGTCGTCGGTGTGATAAATTACCTCCGGTGTTACACGGACGGTTCCAGAATGGATGGCTAGGTCTAGAACTGCGGTCTATTTCGAGACTGGAGATCATTTGGCAGTATCTCTTGGTGAATGGACCACAGTCTTTCAGACTGAGGTTTATGCTGTTCTTTGTTGTATCTTGGATGTGAGGCTACGTAACACTAACTTAAAAGGTGTTTGTATCTGCTCGGACAACCAATTTGCGCCGAAGGCTGAGTTCATGTGTCTTCACTTCCAGGTTGGGTTAGAATGTTCCAAAAGACTGGAAGAGCTTTCTTCTCTGGAGGATGTGCTACTAGTCTCGGTACCGGGTCACATGGGAATTTTTGGGAATGAGGAGGTGGATAGGTTTGCCCAAATTAGGCGCCTCTCTCCCTTTCATTGGTCCCGAGCCTGCTGTTGGAGTGTTATCTGGCACATGTCTGTCAGGCTTCCAGTCATGGACAGCTTCACAGCATTCATCCTTATTGATGAGCACAGTTGGTTGTCGGCAGTCCAAAATGCTCAT
>JAAEAF010012846.1:0-12938 GCA_011037195.1 Triatoma infestans
AATAATCAACGGGACTATCTCCACCCCTGAGACCCCTCTCCATTCAGCAGATATTTCTGCCGCCAGTGGCCTGTATTTAGCGAGTTTCGTGGTATACGCGCGGGCTATGTTGGCGTCATCCGGGACAGATACATCAATCAGCCACACCCTGCCCATTATTTTGTTAAGCCAGATCACATCCGGCCGGGTGTTGGCGACGGCATGGTCCGTCAATACCTCTCTGTCCCAGTACAGGAGACACCGCGCGTCTCCCAGCACCTGCAGGGGGTCATACTTGTAGTATGGGGGAGCATCTTGTATTAAACCGAGTTTCTGCGCCAACTCTCTGTGTAGGATCCTGGCCACACTGTTGTGCCTTTGGAGGTAGTCTCTTTGTGCCAGCAAGGGGCATGCCGCTAGCAGGTGGTGAACTATCTCCGGTGCAGCCCGGCATAGTTTGCACCTGACGTCGGCGACACCACTATCATTCATGATGCGGTTCCTGTAGTATCTGGTGGGAACAACCTGGTCCTGTATCGCGATGAGGGCACCTTCCGTTTCCGGAAACAGCAGCCCACGCGTCAACCAGGCCACGGACGCCTCCTTGTCAATCAATTCTCCATCTAGTGCTGCCGGGTATTATTATTATTATTATTATTAGTCCAAAAAGTGCGCTTAAAACATTTTCCTTCTTCTTGAGGTGTTTATTCATTCACCATTCATGTTTTTAATATTCCGATTTCTAGAACTTTCACCAGTAATTTTGCAGCACACAAAACAAGGCTGCAACTTTGAGAATAAGGAAGAGGATGAAGATTAGACCTCGTCATTCTACGCATAGGAAAGAAAAATTAAGTTGCGACTATTATCTGTAGCCATTAGCATGCCATCATGGAAAGGGATTTGGGCTCCACCGCTCTGCTGTTTTTTTTTTTTACAACCAGCCAGCCAGTGTTGATCTAGTACTAAGTCAAACATCTTATACTGAAAAAGCCTATTGCAATATGGGCGAAATTTTGGTTACCAATTACTACCAAACTAAACCCAGCACATTTCTTTTTAATGATAAAATGATTTATTATTTCTTTTCTTAACAAATTGTGCTTATATTTATATTTTGAAATTTTTCTATTACTTTTTTTTAGTTTTATATTATTATAGTTATGTTATTAAATTGCTCTATGTACGGTGTGTTATTGCTTTTGTTGTCGTTATGTACATGGTCAGTTTATAATATCTCAATTTTTTTTTTTTTTTAAACCTTGAAAAAGACAACATATTTGACGAAACGTTTTTTGCCTTTCTTAAAGCGAACCTCTCAATATTTCTATTTAGTACAGATGGTACATTTTAAGCTTTTCTCTTAAAATGCCATTTTAATTTACTGCATGACTTCACCGTCTAAATAATTATTTAATACAATTTATTGTTTAAAAAAAAACTCGTCAATTCGTACATGAACATTACAGAAAAGAAAGCTCTCAGAGATGACAGATATTTCTTTAATTATATATTCTGTTTGTAAACCGTGCTAATTCTTTTTGTAACCTATGATGACCAACATTAAACTTTTAAAGCTACTGTAATAGACTGCTTTATAAATAAGTATAATTTTAGACTCTGGCTTAATACCCTGAATAAAGGAAGATATTACTAAATCAAAAGCTCTCACTCTATCTAATAATAATAGTAATATACTTTATTATACAATTAGTCTTATATACCAAAGAAAGAAAGAAAACAAGTATATACGGCATGGATAAGTTATCCGTCTGCCGGAGCTTGATGTTTAATCAATTACTGTGAAATCTGAACAGTAAAAAAACGAAAATAAAAAAATAAAAAGTAGAAAAATAAATAGATAAAATAGCTAATTATAAGAAAATTGAAAAAATTAGAAATTAAAATACTGAACAAGTTGGTAACGATACTGCCAGGCTTGTCGTGCATAATTAAGAACTGATTGGCTAGAAGATGAATTTAGGTGGAATATTAAATGAGATCTGGATAAATTCTTACATCCAAAATACTCCAAGTTAAAACCAAAAGAACCAAAATAATCTAAGTTCTAGAAGAATAGTACATTCCGTAATGAAGTGAAAGACGTCTTCTTTGGACCGAGAGTTACACAGAGGACATAGATCCACATCTATTTCTAGGAAAGGACAATAATTTAAATAGAGCAGCTTACACCTTAGTTTAAATAACCAACGAAGTTGGGTCAAAGAGAGGCCAAAATGATTTGAATCTGAAAACCTAAAAAACTGAAGAGTGTGATCCAAAACTTTGTACAACAAAAACCGTGTTGAAGATTGGGCGTGCCTCAAAGACTCCTCCAAATGCCTGGAATTTATAATAGAGAAAAGACTTTTCATCTGACCTTGCCATGAGAAAACCAAGATGTATTTTTATAATTATTTGGAGAGCATGAAGCACTCTATCTATGTCTGTCTCCGTCTATTTGGGCGTCAATGGCATCCAGGATTCGCCGAACCGGGGATAGCTTCTTCTTCTTCTTCTCGTCACAGTGCCAGAGATCTTATGTAACATTTCAAAATGGGGTCATTAGAGGGAGGAAGCTTGAAACGCATCAAATTGCAAATCAAAGAATTTGATTGAATTGAGGCTACAGCCAGCAAACAACCCTCACATAGCGCCATCTAATTACCATTTATTCAGATCATTGGTTCATTTCATAAATTTAATCATTGTAGCCCGCTTCAGAATGCCCCTTTTGAAACGCTTTTTTTCATTTTTATAAAACCCTTTAACTATACAGACGCACTATATGAATGTCAGTTTTTTTTAATAGAATATCTTTCGACTATTTCTAAGAAATCTGGAACAAAATTATTAATAATGAATTGAAGAGTCCTTATTTTGATATATGTACACATATAATCCTATATTTGAGTATGTTATTAGTGAATTCTGAGAAATCTTTAGTATTAAAGCTGTCGGTAGAAATTCCTTTCCTGGACTACATAATAAATGTGTAATATTTGAAATTCTCTTTTACACTAGAATAAGTCTTGTCAAGCTTATAACAATATAAGGCTAAGCATCAAAAACTTATCTGTTATTATTTTCCTTATCCCTTGTATGTCAATATAGTATTTGAAATCTTTTCCTGCTTTCAGAAGAAATATTTAATATGTTACTTTCATAATCCAACTTTTATTAGAAAAAATAAAATTTGAATTTATTAATAATTTGGGGAGTTTTTTTTTTTTATAGTTTTCTTTTAATGAGCTCATCAAAAACTTTTAATAAATTGTGTGTTCTTAAAAGTTATGAAAAATGGTAACGTATGTGATGGATACAAGAAATTATATCTATTTTAATTGAAGAAAATTATAAGAAAAAGGCGAGTATGTTGGCAAAAGGGTAACCCAGGTAGAAGAAGTACAGTTACAGGAAGAGTTCATGAACCTTGTTAGCATTGTCTACCACTTTTTCTCACAGGGAAAGATTTGAACGAACAATTAGAAGACATTCCTTCAACTGAGTCTGAAACAGACATTCAAGGCAGAACACTTGCTTCATGAATCGCTCTCTTAAACTCAGTGCCAGTAATAGTGATTTGCCATTATTCTAGATAAACATCTGATTTATTAAGATACAGTTGTGATATTGTAAAGTACTTAAATTTGCTTAGAGAATAATATATTTATTTTAAAAACAGTGATGCTCACTTGATTATTACTAATACTTCTCTCTTAAACATATATATACTTACGAGCCCCTTTACTAAACCGCTCTTGCTACTGAAGATCCTCCTAATTTCCTCATAACCCAAGTAATCTGTCATAAGATGGATGGGTGTTTCCTATTCTGCCTCACAAACTCTACAAAAGTGGCGTGGAATGAAATCCATTACCTAGAGATGTTTCCTTAAACCACAGCGCCCCTTCGTAAAGGATCCGTGCTACTACTACTACTACAAACACATAAGCTACTACAACACAATATCACCAATTACATTTCACGTATGAAATGGTCACTACATGAAACTACATATCTGTAAGAAAATCCAGCTTGTCAGAAATCAAAATATGGAGAAATTATATATTTCTTTGGAAGAGATGTGTCTTTCACGGGGCTCTTTCAGCTTATGTGTTTGTAGTAGTAGTAGTAGTAGTCGTGTTTGTAGTAGTAGCAAGGATCCTTTACGAAGGAGCGCTATGGTTTAAGGAGACACCTCTAGGTAATGGATTTCATACCAGACCACTTTTGTAGAATTTGTGGGGCAGAGGAGGAAACATCCATCCATCTTATGACAGATTACTTGGGTTATGAGGAAATTAGGAGGATCTCCAGTAGGAACAGCATGTTTGTGAAGGAACTTAAACTATTTCCTTTGAAGGTTATTGTCCGATTTGTTCGGACCCGGGTCTGTATTTTTTAGTCTAGATCCGGTTTGTTGTCGTTTTTCTTTCAGGCTTTGGATAGCGTAGGGATTTGGTCCCCACCCCTCAGACGAATAATAATAAAAATAATATGAGAGATTTTTTTTATTAAAAACTTCAAGAAATTAGTGTGAAATATTCACGCAACTCTCTCTTAATACTGTTTGATTTTGAGATATTTTCTTCACTCACTTCACATTCAAAAAACTAACCATTTGATAAAAAACATTTTTGAAATTTATCAATCTCCAGTCAATCTTCCGGTTGATAAATCCTGTGCAAAACTTTAAATGTTTCACTTATACTTTAAATTGATTCATGTATACTTTGCTTTCAGAATAACCTGAAGTCACAGATTCTCCTTACTGTAAGACTTTCTACCAACATTTATTCTTTTGGAAACTTCTTCCTTCCCAGTCATCCGTTCATGCAAATGTTCACGATGCTCGTGCTACTGAATTCAGAGCTCTTTTTTCGAAGTCGAAGAAAATCTGACATTCAATTTTGATCCTTGACTCTTTGATGTTCATAAATTCCATTCCATGTTAGTGTATCGAAGGGACATTACTCTCCAAAGATGGGTTCACGTTATATATATAACAAAAAAGATTTTGCATATACTTTCGACAAGTAAGATTGTTTTGCTTAAAAATAATCCTTTTAAATTTGAATGTAAAAATGCATCACCAGACTCTTGATAAAATCTAATACCTTGTATGAACGTAAAAAATGATTTGTGATGGCCATAAGATTGTTATGGAACATATGTAAATAAAAATATCATTATCATTTTAATTGCAACTTTTGGATTATTGAAAGAAGCAATTTAATAACTAAAACAAACAAAAAATTATGGAGAGATGATGGATTATTTTAAAGAGATCCAAAGATATCAATGTATCTTTTATATTTCAAAAATAAAAACAACACTCTAAAGAAGTCTGAGATTTGAACAAGAAAAAGAAGAAGTAGCGAAGCTTAACAAAAAAAAATGACTTTATAAACGAATTGAGCCGGCTTATGCGTTTATAGATGTACAATGCATATAGGTGAATATTATATATATATAGTTATGTGTATATTGGTTTGGTTGCTGGCGGCTCGTATGTACAGTAGCAGCGCAGGGTTGTCCGCCGGTGGGTGGGGCCTTCTACAGGCATCGATCCACAGCCAACAAATCCAACATGGCTGCCCCAAAACGGAGCGGGCTAGCTACCCGCCAAGACGATACACTTTATCAGACCGACTCCTACCCTCATTCCATTTTCTACAAAAACCTTCCCTTCACAAACCCCCCTCCTCTTCCTCCTCCTTCTCCGTTCACTATCCATACGAACAGAGTTCTCTAGGTTTCTACTATACCCTTCTTCATCTAATGTACCAAAGTTCTCTTGCGTTACAGTTTGGAATAAGAAGGTATACCCCCCCCGGTTTTTACACTAAAGAAAATCCTTCCTTATAAAGTATATTACAATGTTATATACATCTTGTAAAAATGTATATATTATTTAGTTTTTCTTATATATATATATTTTTTTTTTTTTTACTGTGAAAGTTGAAGAAAAGGTAAAAATCCATGTTCGTAACCACTGATGTTACTTTGGTGATAATCAGTTAAAAATTTAGAATGATTTGCCAACTGTAAGTTCATAGAAGAATGACTTATTTTTAATAAATTACATGTCCATTCTTTTTAAAAAAAAACACAAATTATACACGATGGAAATGGAAGAAACATTGGATTCGTAAAAAAATCGACATAACTTATCTTTTAATGAACTTTTTTTAGGTCTCAAACAGGGTTGTTTTATTCAAACCAGTTTCTGAGATTCAACTAAAATGCTGGTTAAAAAACTTGTGTGTAAATTTAAATACGTATGTTAAGCTGCAGATATGATTTTATTACAATAGCCATTAGCCTCAATATAACATAACATAGATTTAATCAATGTTTGTTATGATATGAACTTAGGGGCCAAAATAGTTGAATGGTTAGAGACATGGGCTGCCAAAATGTATTGTGATACCGGGTTCCCCATTCTTGACTATAGATTTTATTTGTTGTATTAATAAAAGTAATTTATAGCATGAAAACTATGTTGACTTTTGAAGAGAGATGAAAAAAATCCTATTTGTTGGGGTAGGGGAATATACCTTCGAAAGAGTAAAAGATTTTAAATATTTGGACATAGTGTTAACTTCAAAAAAAAAGTGGTAATAGAAGATATTTCTGAACGAATGGCTGCCGGAAATAGATGATGTCTGTGGGCTCTTCAAGCGGTGTTTAGAAGTAAAAATTTGTCAAGATCAGTGAAAATAAGGTTTTATAAGACAGTGATGAGGCCGGTTATCACCTATGGCTCAGAAACGTGAGTTCTGACAAGAGCAGATGAGCAAAGGTTACACAGGTGGGAAAGAAAAATATTAAGGAGAATATTTGGACCTATGAGGACAGTGGAGGCCTCAAGTATCAGGACGAACCAAGAAGTGGCAGAAATGTTTGGGGAGTCTGATATCGTGTCTTGCATAAAAGCCGGTAGACTGCGATGGTTGGGACACATACACCGAATGGAGGACATAAAGGTCCCAAAGAGAGCGTTATAGCATTATAGAGAGCATTCTGGTGGAAGAAGTCCCCGAGGTGGACCAAGGCTGAGAGTAGGCGGTCGGCCTGCGTAATTGGACAGTGAAGGGTGGAATAATGTAGTATCTGATGATCAGGCTCTTCACAGGCTGTGATGGTCGGAGAGTAAGTAAGTAAGTAAATTAATCCTATTTGTTGGTTTTGTTTAAATAATTTATATCAATAAAAAACACTTGAGTTTCCGAGTTATAAGCTCCATTAGCTTTCACGGTGTAACGAACCTGAAGAGGCTCACTGCAATATAAGCGAAACGTTGGTTTCTAGCAAATCACGCGGTCTCTCAACTCAGAAACTAAAGTGTTTATCATGAAAATGGCCGCGGTAAAACCTAAAAAGATCAATTGTTATCAATGTTTACTTTAAATAATCCTTTATTCAATTACGTACCTATCCTAAGAAAAAATAGTGATTCGTAATGTTTTGAGACATTATTGGACTAAAAGCAAAAGCGGTAGGGAAGAAATTTGTGCATTAGAAGAAGAGAGTGGGGTGGTGCATCAAAATACTGCAGCGTTTTGGTTTAAACATTTCAAAAATGGGGGACATCAGCCTTCAGGATCAGGTCACCCTTCGGTGATGAGGAGAAGTTGCTCGAATGTGTGAAGCAGGATGCGACCACTCGACTACGTAGTGGGGCGCCATTTCAAAACACTCGATGTGAGATCAGATCCTCATGTATTGTCAGAGCATTAAGCCAAACAAGTGTGCAAAAATTTACTCTAAAATCCAAAAGATTGATCTGTAAAAGACCAAATTATAACTGATTAAATATAGATATTTTTTTCTGAAAAATCTAAGGTGTAATCATGACATACGTATACAGTAAAAAAACGTTTAACATGAAAAATCGGTTAACATGAAATAATACTGCGGTCCCAAAAAAATTCTATGTAATTTCATATATTTTTTTTTCTTTTAATACGAAACAAATATGGCTTAACACGACAAGATTTCGCTTCTCGGATGAATAAAATATTTCGTCCGTTTTCGTACCTGTTTTCTGCAGTCACAATGTCACGCAGATTTTTTGACTTTTTTTTTGGTTTTGTTAGACGGAACAAACTAAACAATGGCTGCCACTGTTGCTAGGTTTCCGCTCGTCTTTAAATAGGTTAAGGCACCACCATTGTCAAAACATTTCAGTTAGTTTTGAAATTCGGTGAATTTTGTGTTAAAATCAGTGAATTAATGTATTAACTTATTTTTTTGACGTTTACAATGGCAGAAAAATCGGGACGAAAACAAACCGCTATTTTATGGTTTAACACGAAATTCTTGTAACAAGAAAAAATATTTCGGTCCCCTGAGTTTCGTGTTAAACATTTTTCACTCAATCAGAGATTAGTCAAGAACGATTCGGGGAAAAATTCATACTTTGCATTGGTATGTACTGTAAAAGTGTTTTACATTTTATTTTAATCTTGTTCCAGAGACAAGAGCTGTTAATTTTCAACTTTATACTGAACAGCTGAATAAAGTTTGTGAAATTTTAAAAGCACCAAAATAAAACTATTCTACAACATGATTGTAACGTTCCTAATGACAATCGTTTTGCTTTTGAGTCAAGTAAAATTAGTTGAGTTGATGGGAACAAGTATTATGGCCGTGTCTTTACGTTCGGACACTTTACATCAACCTTTTCTCAAAGAACGGAAACATGAAAAATTATGAAGCAGTGCGAATAGAATATGTGGAGTTTTTCCGCCTTAAAACCAAAGGATTGGTACCGTCATCAAACTGAAATGCATGTCGAAATGTGGGTGAATTTTTTTTAGAAAATGAAGGTCTATATTTTAAAGTATAAGATTCAAGTCAGTGCTTTTATATTTACTATTAAATAAAACTGTTTTTTTATTAACAAAAATGTTTGTTACAACCTATTATATAATAATATTCACTAGCCATGATAGCTGAATGGTTAGAGATATGGATCGCCAAGCTAAAGGGTGTTGTGAATTCTTCAATTGGAATGTATTGGAAGTATTGATATAAATTATATACTCGTAATAATGTAAAAAAAAAAAATACACAAAGACCTGGGCTTTTAATGTCTCTTAAATACGTATTTATGTAATTAGTAGTATCCTACATTGTATTAAAACGATACTTTGGAAGAAAGATCAACGTTTGAGCACGTCTACAAATTACTGGTGGAGTTTTCGTTTTTAGATACTTTGTTCATCCAAACACACACCTATACACTACAAACATGTTTTTCGTGCCCAGGGACTATTGTAGATCCAAAGAAAATTCCATTTCGATCTCAGTGCTTGCTCTTATAGAATTAAGAAAATCTGCAGACTATAATGGGGGCTGACGAAAGAAACATGGCGACATATCAATCATATATAATAATATCTGGTATTTTATACATCGTATCATGCATATTCATTTTGACTCTGCCTCTGCGAAGAGAATCCATTCGCTATGCAGTGGCGGAGGAAACTCAGAACTGCCATCGACAGCAACCGACAGGGAAGCAGTGGGAACACCAGCAAAGTGAAATTGAAGCGCATTCCGACTAATCTGGTAAAGATGGATGCTGTAACATGTTTTAGGTTAACTACTGGACATCACTACCTACAAAGGTATCTGTTTAAAATCGGGATAGCCGTGTCTGCAATATGTCCTCTTTGCCAAATTGACGAGATTACCGGCTTCCACCTCGACACATATCACGGACTTGTGGACATAAGAAGTTCTTTATGCAGAAACATGGACAAGTAGACAAACTTTACTGCGCAGTGCGATACCGAATGGCACACCCCGCCTCCGGAATATTCATTTTGTTCCTGACCAGTTTTGGATTTTCATCTATAGTCAGAGCAAATTCACTAAGTGCGTGTAGGGAGTTTTCACTTCAACGTAATGTTTCTGTTACACTCAAACTGTTGGTTTGTTCGTTGATATCTATAAGGTTTGTTGGGAGATTATAATGGGAGGTTATAAGGTGTAATGTGCACACCTTTGGGAAAAATTATAAAAAAACAAAATATAAATTAGGATTTTGTAATTATAAGTAAAGTATATTGATAGACAAACATTTAATATTGGTTGTTATTTAGTACAATTTCAAGATTGGATTTTACGAAGGTTGGGTAAACAATGGTGACAGTTAGAAAGATAGAATAACTTTAGTACAATAAAAGGGAATTTCCCTACCTTTCTCTCTTGAATAGAGATAGGGATTGTATATGTAGAGCCTCAAATAGGGAGGATCAAAATTTTATGGTCCAGAAAAAGAGTGTTATAAGAAGAGCGATGTAAGTGCTAAGGCCCAACATTCAATTCGGAGATTACATTAATTTGTAAGTTTTAATTCCTCCAAAATATACCTAATGTAGTTTATAGACAAATGAAATATGTTTATATTTTATCTATTTATTTATTTGAATAATATATATTTCTATTTAATTTATTCATCTGTGTATTTATTATCCCTCCTCAGTTCAGATAAACACAGACTTCACGAGATCTCCCTTTCGAGAACAATTGAATACTAAATTTTAGTATTTAACATATTTAATTTATCCCCCCATAACGTAACATTACAGGGGATACGTTATGGGATAATTTATCCCCCCATAAAGGTTATGTATATATTTGGGGAGGTTATAAAGTTATGTATATACAGGGCGTCCCAAGGTATATGGATAACGACCTTTTTCTCGGAAATTAAGATAGCTAGAAAAAAACTAAAATATACGTGTCCCCGTGGTTTTTTGTTAGAAAACCAAATTTAATTTGCAAATTTGTTTTGGTGCTTCCAGAAGCGAGATACAGGCACCAACTTCATTTTTTTCAGATGGGGAGGTGTGGTTTTTTTTATTTAAGAAATAGATTTCTCTATTTTTTTGTAAGAAAAATTTACTTGAACGGTGTTTTTTCTGTAAAAACAAGTTATGAATGAAAACATGATTCTTATAAGAAATTTCAAAATGATATTTTAACGGTTTTTTGATTGAATAAGAAGAAAAGTACTATTTTATTCTAAATTTTACTCCTCATTAATTACAGATCTTGCCAAACTGGCCCTCCCCCATTAGAGATGTATTTTTTGGTCGTAAGGTACAATTGGCAGGAAAAAGCAAGTGTATGCATCTTGGAGAAAGGGAAGACAATGTGTCTAGGTCTGTGGTGTGGAAAGCCCTTAAAGAAGTGGTATTGAAATTGGCCTAATTCAGGCAATTCAAAAAATGCACGAGGGGAATATATATCAGATCAAAGAAGGTGGAGGACTGTCCAAACCGTTCCTAGTCTCAAAGGGATTAAAACAGGGTTGCTATCTGGCCCCATCTCTTTTTAAAATTTATTTAGAGAGACTCCTGCAGGACTGGATGAGAAGATGTCAAGGAATGGGCCTACCAGTGCACAATGAGTGCCTTAGCTCCCTACTTTTTGCAGACGATCATGTGGTGATTGCCCAGGACAGAGAGGATCTGGAATTTATGTTAAGGAGATTGAAAAGCCAATATGAACAATGGGGCATGAAAATAAATTTTCTAAAAACGGAGTAGATGGTGATCGGAGGAAATGTACAAGAAGATTTGGAAGCGGATGGGTACAATATCAAAAAAGTGAAAGCTTTCAAATATTTTATCTCGATTCTGGATGAAGAAGGAGGATGTAGTGCGGAAGTGAGAGCAAGAAGCGGGCAGGCCAAGAAAGCAGTAAGAATGCTTCACTCCATCCTCTGGAACACCAGTATATCCAGGGAGAATAAAAGAAGGATCTTCTGTTCCATTGTAGAGGGAATTTTACTATATGGATCTGAGACTTGGACAACCGCAGCCAATTTAATGAAAAAAGTGAAGGCTGTGGAGATGGAGTATTGGCGGAGATGTCTGAGAAGAACAAGGGCGGACCGGATAAGGAATGAGGCTATACTGGAGGAAATGGGCATACAGAAGAGGATAAATTCAAAAAGTAGTGGAGAGAAAGATGAGGTGGTATGGGCATGTGCGACGAATGGCCCAGACGGATGGCCGGCCGGAAAGAGTGCGGAATCGGACCGCTTCTGGAAGAAGAAAAAGAGGAAGACCAGCACGTCGATGGGACGAAGAGGAGAAGATGGTGGGGAAAGGAGTGAGAGATGGAGATTGGAGGGGTAGAGCGCTGTAGAGAGAACGGCTGACTTGAGGCGAACTCCATGAGGGGAAACGCCGTAAAAGTAAGTATTCCTTAAATAAAAACCACACCTCCCAATTTGAAAAAATGAAGTTGGTGCCTGTATCTCACTTCTGGACCAAAACGAATTTGCAAATTAAATTTGGTTTTCTAACAAAAAAACTACGGGGACACGTATTTTTTTTAGTTTTTTTTTCTAGTTATCTTAATTTCCGAGAAAAAGTCGTTATCCATATACCTTGGGATACCCTGTATATAGGGAGATTATAAGGTTAGAATGAACATTATCCACATACATACTTATATATAACCAACAAGCCAATAAATGTGAGTATAACAGAAACATTACATTGAAATGAAAACTCACTACAGGGACTTGGTGAATTTGCTCTGAAGACAGATGAAAATCCGAAACTGTATCAGCAACAAAAAACGAATATGCAGGCTATGACGGATAAAATAATAGATATTATCCAGCATTGCAGATCCATCCATATATTCAATATACAAATAATTGTGGGGAGTTTAAGGATTACTGCATAAAAAAAACATATAAAATAATCCACGTTTATCATAATAACTTTCTTTAGATACATCGCTACAGATTATTTTATGACCTTCTTTTGTTAGTAAAATTTAAATTATATTATAGAAAGAATATTAGTATCATATGATAATACTGTTTTAACTATAGTTTTAAACAGTAAAATTAATCAGTTAGTCGTATATGGGAAAAAAAAAGGAAAATTAACTAAGCGAAAGTAGTTACATATAATTAA
>JAAEAF010012847.1:0-26948 GCA_011037195.1 Triatoma infestans
TCAAATATAATTTTATTTATTTTTTTGCAGCTTAAAATAAAGAAATATTGAGCATTATAAGATTGAAATGAAAATACAAGCAACTAATACTAAATATAAGTGCTCAGATTTAAACTACACGGCCCTGTTTTCATAGAATAAGGGATATTATTGACAAACCACATCAGGAATAAAATGGACATAGAATAATTATCACGGAGAATAATAAAGAAGACTTAAATTATTTGTGGTTAACGGAAGACAATAGCTATGGTTAAGGAGAAGGGAAGGGAACAGCTAAGTGGTTAGCGTACTGGACTCCCACACAGGGGATCCGGGTTTGAGTCCAGCTGTGCTACCCTTAGATTTATTCTTCCTAGGAGCCTGTACAGCTCACTGTGCGGTGATGGAGATTGTTGTCTGTAACGAGAGAACACTGTTCGGCGGCTGGCAGTGTACTGAGCAGGCTCCGGGCGCCAATGACCATAGATGTTGATGCACCTTAAATTAAAAAAAAAAAAACCTATATTCGTACAGATGCACTCAGGTTAACCGATTTTCTTCAAATCTGGAATTCTATGAAGTGATACTTTAGTAAAGATACAAGCTTAACTAAAATCAATAAGCGTAGTGCATAACGGAAAAACATTGACTTGATGTTCAACTCTTTACACGAACTTGATAGCCTTACTTTGATAATAGATGAAAACTGGAAACTGGACCAGGATAAAATTCCAGATGTTATCCAGCATTGTGGACCAACCCACGTATTCAGCTTAACTGAAATCCTAACATTGCTGTTTTCCTAGAACAATCACAAGAAAAACAATATTCCTAGAAAAATGCTTCAAATAAAAGTGATAGGCATTTATGTGTGTAGATACGAATATTATAAAATGTATTTGAACCCATTTTTCGTGAACAAATATAATAAAAATATTCTGCAATATCGCATTTAGACCAAACCAGTATTGTTTGATGTGGTAGTGACACCACAGCTTTTTTGTTTTTAAGGCATTGTGTTTCATAAGACCAAAAATATTTTTAGCAAGATTTCTGAAGATAAGGCATGGTTGGTTGTTTGTTAGACGTTCCAGTAAATATTATTATGAACTATGAATAATAACAAATTAACAAGACAACAGTCACATGTTCACTACACCTTACACATTACATATTCAAAATATCTCTCTCCCTTGAATATGATAATAAAATTAAGGAAATTTGGCAAAAATTGATTCTGTTTGTATTTCTCGTCGAACCTTATAACTTTCAATAATATTCCGGAAGATGTAGTTAGTCAATGTCTCTGGGCAATTGGACATTAGAATTTAGCTTCTGGAATAAATCAAACCTTTTGAATGATACTAGGGCAATATTATTACAACATTGATTAATTAATTATTATTAAAGTTCATTCGAAATCTGTTATTTAAGTGCATTTTCATAGAACTTTTAATGCAAGGATATCGAGTAAATGCAAGTAAATCGAAAAAAATGCAAAGAATACGTAGAGTTTCAGCCATAACAACTAAATGGAGAGTTGATTCTTACAGTAATGGTTTATATAGTAGTTTTTAAATTAAGGTCCACTTAAATGTGTTAGGTCACAATTAAATCGATAATTTTTCAGATATAAAATAATATTTAGTTAAAAAAAATTAAAAAAAAAAAATCATTTTGTCAGATTAATTTAACTTTATAGTGTTTGGAATATATTTAAATAATTTATACAACCAGTATTCTGCTAACAATGGTGTATTTAAATTTTCATAAGAACGTGTTTCTTTTCGAATGATCAGAAATTGCACTTAAACGATGGTGGACCACAGAATCCATTACTAACACATTATTCAAGGGCAATGTTGCGGTTTTTCCACTACTCTTTATCCGCTCTCTGTTGGAGTTAATGTGAAAGCGATGTTAGGACAAACAAGTTTTAATATAAACCGCAACATATTTCACTATATCTATTTATCATTCAGATAAAAACACTTAAGAATAAAAATAGAATAAAATAAAACATGATTGTTTAGTTAAATAAATAAAAAAAAAAATAGATATATATGCACTTTCCAAACAGCATCGACAGATGTAACTTTGTAATTATGTGTTATCAGTTTTCATTTTGTATTATGTTCATTCATAATTAGGTATTTATTATAAATAGATAATTTAAATACAGCACGGTTGTAGGTTAAAGTACTGATTAGCATGAATATTCATTTATATATTGTATTACTATTTATTACATCTGTCTCCTACTAAAGGTTCTTTCATGATTGAATAATATTGTCACTGATTGTAATAATATTAATAAATTAAAATATAGGAAGATTTACAAACTATACAAGATAAGTTTGAAGGTAATATTTTTTTAATTAAATAAACTTTCCCTTAAAATTCTCTTTAAGTGAAATCTATGATACTATTATGTAGGTAATATTAAGATACTTTAAAAAACGTCCGTTCTAATTGCACTATTCCCTTCTGTTAAAGAAGTTATAAAGGAAATCGTGAATCTCTATAACAAACAAAATTTATTTATCATCAAATTATATACAAAAACCTATTGTTTTATTGATGTTATTTATTATTATTATTTAAATTTAATTTAAGGCGCGTCAACATCTATGGTCATTAGTGCGTGAGTCTTCTCAATGCACCGCCGATCTCCGGACAGTGTTCTCTCGTTACAGACAACACTGTCCATCACCGAACAGTGAGATGTAGAGGCTCCTAGGAAGAAAAAATCTAAGAGAAGCACAGCTGGACTCGAACTTGGACTCTCCGCGTGGCAGTCCAGTACCCTAACCACTAAGCTATTCCCTTCCCTATATTATTATTAACTTTACATAGCTGTGGTGACGTAGGCTGCTAACTGTATGCCGAACAACTTGAACAGCTAAACTGATTTAACTAATATGAACATAAATTAAGAAATACCTAAAATCAGTCTTCTTCTTAGGTAAGGAAGATATTCAATTATGTTCAGTTTTCTTCCAATGGAGAGAGATTGGCAATTCTAATAATAATTGGCCTGATATCATCTTAACAGTGACTACCCAGATAATATTGCCTGTACCTGCAAGGATCACCGCATAATGGACATTTAATGGGGTTAACGATCATCCTTGATAAGGACAAGTTTTTCCATCTGCAAATCCTTAGTTTTTTTTTATCCATTATCCGTCTCTGTAGTGTAGAAATATATTCTTTGGATCATGTAACCCAAAACCTTTGTAACCATTGTTCCACAAACCTACAGCATTTGAGAGATGTTAGTTTTTGTCAATCATGTTGGGCTATTGAATTACTTTAAGTCTGTTTTCAATTAAATAATGACCTGGCATATTAAATTCTTAAATTAATATAATAATTCATTTAACATAATATCATTTAAAATTGGATCACGCCAATTTATACATCATCCTTAACATATTTACTTGTTGTACATATATATATTGTAGAGTTATAAATTTCAAATAAGATAAAAAAAAGGATATAATACCAAGAAGAGAATATCTTACGTGCGTTTCACATCAGAGTTTTTGGAATAAAAGGGACAAGATACCCCTTTGAAACAGAATATTCCCAAAGAACCAATCCGTAGATATCAATCTGCGGAAATTTATTTTTGATTACATAATCAACATAAATAAAGCTATGTATGTATATATATTAGTTATAAAAGTACTTGAACTTTATACAGTCTGGAAGAAAAAGTGATTATTTTTTTATCTAAGTTAGACATAATATGAAAGTTTAAAAGATGGCATAATCTCTGATATAATGGTACTAGATTGTAAATGATGTAAATGGCAAATCGATACTATCATAATATAAAATGGCATTTTCTTCTTTCGATATTTCTTAATCAGATTTGTGAATCTTTTATCGCCTTTTCGGCGGAATATTTGATAAAAAACGTAAGATTTCTTTTATTATTGTCATTCTTGTATAAGCGAATTCACTGTCATAAAGTGGAGCTTTTTGAGCATATTTTTTCGTTGGCAAACTTACTAATAATATATAAATATGTAGAGATTATACCGGCCAATCTATATGATGTATGACTGATTACTTTCATAGCGTCGCGACATTGAAAATGCACTGTCTTCAGACATACACATACACACACACCGCAAACACACGCATATCCCCCACCCACTTTCTCTCTAGTTTTTACTAGCTATCACTTTTTCAAAAATTATTTTTTCAAGAAAAGTTGATATTTGGAAGAACCCATAGTTATCCGGAACTTAAAACTTTTGCTAACCGGAACTTTTATGTCGTTGCTGTTAAAGAAACAATCTGCTTTATCGTTTCTCTGTTCTTTCAGCATTCCAAGCGCAGCCTACTTTTTGCCTCCTCTCCTCAATTTATTATTTGTTTAATTTCTCTAACTCATAGTAAGAGAAACGATAGCGATCGTGTTAAATTTCGAAATCGTGTTTCCATAGGATTACTTGTTTTGAAGTCCCCTAAGTACGGAAAAAATGTTTTTAGGCTAATTATATATATATATACATGAATGTTAAAAAAATATCAAAAAACGAAAAATCGCCATAAGCTCAAACTTAATATTGCGTTTTCTTATTATTATTATTATTATTATTATCCAGCTACGGGTGGATTATATCCCGGCACCGCAGCCTTCAAAGGCTTACTGTGCCATCCCTGATCTTTTCTAATAGACGAACCCTTCCCTACTAAGGAGATTAAGGACTTTCACCACTAGATCATTTTGCGTTACTATCAATTCAGGTAAATGTACCTTTGGCAATGTACCAAAGGTTTCACATAGCAATTACTTGGTTTTCTGTTCAGTTAGTAACCGCCCCATCTGTGAGAGAATGTTTCGGGAAAAATCCATCAACCGGAAATGCGAATTGCGGAAATTGAAGTCGGAAATTATATTATAGTCGTTTTCGAGAAAATTAAAAAAAAAACTGAATAAACTAATTCTGTGAATTCGAACTTCCGGTTAACCGATTTTCAACAAATTTGGAATTCTAGCAAAATATATGAAGAAAACAGAAAATTTTGAAAAAGTGAAATTAAAGCATTTCCGGTTGATGGATTGAAAAATGAATTGAGCATATTCTTTCTTTGCCAAACGAATAATGTTAATGATAATACTATTACTAATAATGTAATAACGATTTCCTTTAAATTTGTCTTACTAACGGTCAGCATAAACCTATCACTTTTATTTGTAATATTTTTTTGGAAAAATTATGTTTGAAGGTTTCTGAGAAACATGGGAAAATTCAAATGTGGTTGTTTAATGTTATTAAGATCTCTTCTGGACTACAGTATAATCATTTCTATACCGGCCTGGATAAGTACTTGTCCACCCTCACCACCATTATACTTATATTAGGACCAATAAGTAAAGTTCAGTGATTAAAGAAAAGTTCATTTTTTAAGTAAATGTATTATAAATAGCTAAAGGAGAAAGTTGTGTGAGTGTTTCACACCAGATTTTTTTCTCCCTGTTTCTTCTCTAATATTATTTTTAGAAAGTCATTTTGTTATTCTCTGACACTCTAGATAAAATTTGTCTGAGGTATCTTAAACAGTTAATTATCCTGGGCAATTATTTTCTCCTAAGACTTCTGACAACACCAATTCTTTTTTATTATTATTATTTATTTTAAGGCGCGTTGATATCTATGATCATTGGCGCCCGGAGCCTTCTCAGTATACTGTAGGCCTCCGGACAGTGTTCTCTCGCTACAGACAACACTGTCCTTCACCGGACTATGAGCTGTAGAGGCTCCTAGGAAGAAAAAAATCTAAGATAGTAAAGCTGGACTCGAACTCGGGTCATCCGCGTGGGAGTCCTGTACACTAACCACTTAGCTATTCCCTTCCCTTCGATTGTTGTTTTATGTCATATTCATGTCTTTTTTTGATACCTACTTCAATTTCGTTATTGTTATACTTTTTGAATAACTAATGACTATATACAAAGTGTTCCCTACATTAACAATCAAATTTTTAATTAATTTTGGGATATTCAAACGAGTACGTTAATTGCAATGTTTACAAGTTTTTCAGAAATAAATTCTAATCTTAATTGCGGACAAGTTTTATAAAGGGCAAAAACAGTTGTTTTCCACTTGCTTTAAGTAAATTAACTGAAATGAAATTACAAAATCAATTATATATAAAGGTTTGTAGTTGAAATATATATGAATTAATTCATGATGAAATAACGTATCTAAGGACAGTACAATCCATCATAAATGTAAGTCGATTATTTATTTTAGCATTCAATCATATTTTGGCATATATAAATGTATGGTAATCAAAGCAAATATAATCTAGTACTAAAATTATAGGCGATTCAGATATCCTTCTTTTCAAAGATTGCAGATGAATTTAAGTATTTCAGTTAGTACTGTTTCTTTTATGAAATAGAAAAAGATAGTTGTTTTTAGATTATCTGTGCAATTTTACTTATTTTATGGACAAACCGTTATTAACGTAATTATAATTCTCTCTAACAATCTAGTGTAATAATATTTTTATTAGATAATGGACCAAATTTAAATTGAGCAAGTAGTTTTGAAAATATTGTAAATTCTAAAATTTACTTAGCTAGATCTACATCACATTAATGTGAGTAAACATCGACTCTAACAGAGGAATATTGATTATTTTTTATACTAACCTCATAAAAACTGTTTCAAATATTTAAAAACACGCACTTAAGGAACATTTCTTTAATAATTATGAACCTAGAAAATATAATAAATACAAAAAAGTGAGAAAATAAGGTAATTAACGGTACTGTTTGGTACTGGGAAAAGTCTTTTCTGATAGGGGTGAGCACCCTCTATTAGACTTCTTTCAGACTAGATCTCTGAACCATAAAGAACCGTTCCGGTGCTGTGAAGCTGAACCATTTTAAATGACCAGGAATTTGATTTGCTTTGAATTTATGTATATATATATGTTTAACCAAAGAAAGCACAATAATTCCTCAATTTGTTAACTGTTTAGTTCCTGGAGCAAATTTTGCCGGTCAAACTGAATGAATACTCAAATAAGTAAAGTGGTTAATATAATGATTTACACTTTCTTCATGTAATGTGGCTAGACTAGTCGGAAGTTATTCGAATAATAATTAACACACTAATTCAATAACTTGTTATTCATAAAATATTGTGCTAGAAATCCCACTTATTACTAAGGAGAGTTAAAGATTTAGTGTTGTTTGTTTCTATCATATTCATAATAGATGTGGCGTGGATTTTCTAAACCTTGGAGAATGCCAAAATGCCATATGTTTAGTTTTATCCGTACTCATCTCCAAAGAATTCACACTGCTGTGTCAATTTCGATTCTGCACCAAAGTTGATATTACGTTGTTACGTCATAGGTTGATTATGTTGCAAACAAAACTAAATCGTCTGCAAATCTATCTATGCTTTCACAAATTCTCATTTCCAAGAAATTATGCTTCCTATAAAAATGATATAGTCGTAAGTAAAAACATAAAAACTGAAAGGACAGATATTTACACTGAAGAACTTATCGTTCTGAAGCCGTTCAATTTATCAATAAAAACAGTATCTGCTAAATGAAATAAAGCCATGTCTCGATCATCTTATCTAAATTTCGAGAGCATCTGAAAAGCTTGAATTAATTATTATTTATAGGTAACCTTTCAGGCTTCAGCGGTCATTTTCTTGCAAAATACTTCAGTTGTGTTTGACAATTTATTCAATCATATATGTGTTTGTGTGTGTGCCATTTAAATGGCGTTATGATAATCATTTAGCCTGTCCTTTGTATGTTTATCCGCTGCTGCAAGGAATCATATGGAACCCACTTTAAAAAATACTGGTAAACCACAATTTAAGAAACTATATATACAAATATTTCCCAAATGCTTCCCCAGCAAAGACTTCTAAGGATAAAATGTGACTTCTAAGGAAAAAAAATCGTCGAACAGATCAAAAGATTAGTCATAACGCGACTTGGCAAAAACATAGCATTAAACATGACTAACGAAAAAATCTGCACTTCCGGAACATTCTCTGCAACTGAGCAAGTAATACATTTTGAGAGCATCAGAGTGCTTGCCTGTTTACATAATTAATTATAATGAACAATTAAGAGAGGCAACTTAAATTGAGAAAGAGTAAAATTGCTTAAATAAATACTAATGATTATGTCTGGGTGGAAGATGGCTGAGAGAAAGGAGAGAAAAAATTAACAGTTTGGAAGCAAAACAATGCTGCAACTTTGGCAGCAATGCAGTGTGAATGAAGATTAAACCTCTTCACCCAACCGCCAATCACTGCCTGGGAGAGACATTTAAGCCCCAACCACAAAATGCAGAGTATTTCAAGCTCCGCCTCTTTGTTGACTACATCTGAACTAGTTTCTAGCCGGTGTTGGTTAAGCACTACCCTGAAAAAGCCTATTGCAATAAAGGCGAAATATATCGGTTTATAATGAACCACTGACGCGGTCTCAACCCGAAGACAATTGTTCTGCCCATTTTATACAGATTTATAGTGAAAAATGAATTATTTACCTCTTATATGTTACTTGAATTCCAATTTTTGTGATCTCTCTTCCAATCATTATGTACTGCAGAAAGCTTGAATTCATCGTCTTGGTATTGCAATTTCCCTTTTCACAAAACTATAATATAATCTTCTTTCATGTCATCAATCCTCCGCTTTCCTTTGAATTTAGTCCTGCTTTTCTAATTAAATAATAGTTTATTCATCAGATTTGTAAACTTTTAATAGACCTGTAATAAAAAAGATAAAACTTACTTTCCTTTTTCTTTTAAAATACTTGCTATAGATATCCTAAATAACTCAGCTAATTTATTTAATTATAGCTAATTAACTTTATAGGCTTAAACCATTAAGGAAAAACTAGTATTGGTAACAATTTTCTAAGAAATTATTATATTTTTATTTATAATTACAACTTTAAAGTATTTTAATAAAATGAATTTCATCGATTAATTAATAATTAATGAATTTCATTAATTAATTATAAAGCAAATTGTACTTCGAATATTAATTACGAGAATCACAATTTTTTGTAATTCACTTAGTTCTATTTTTCATTTTTTGTAGTTTTGAGTATCATTAATAGTATTAAAATTTCAATATATATTGACAATAACAACTGAGCTTTTCGATACCATCGGTTCCAGAAGTAACCCAAAATTCCAGAAATCAAATCTAAGTTTTCAAATGAGGTAGATATTCTGTAAACAGTTCAAACAAACCTCATTAATTCTATTCCTCATCTTTTCTTCTTTTTCTTTCAACGTCTAGTTCAGCACATTCTGACCAAGCATTGATTTGGATCTATATGTATACAGAACATCAAGAAGGTCTAGGTTTTCTCACTGTACAAACCCTCTAAGCCGTGTGTTTTCTTCATTAATTTCTTTTTCCAAAATTCGTAGATGGACATAATATGGCTCTCTGTAGACTATATTAAAGGGTAAGTTAGTCTAGGATCATGTGCATATTATCCAATCTGAGTCATGAGGAAGATTCTTCCTCAGATCACTAACTGTCCAGTTTATGCCAGAAGCATGCTTGAGTTCCCAATTCTGTGTCACAAATTCTAAATAAGTAAAAACCTATTTTTTTCCGCTGATAATTCTAATTATTGACTAGGTAAAGTAAAGGGAAGGGGTTAGCTCAGTGGTAGCGCGCTGGACTAGCAACGCGGAGGACCCGGGTTCGAGTCCAGCTTGCTGCTCTTAGATTTTTTTCTTCTTAGGAGTCACTTACAGCTCACTGTCCGTTGATGGTTATAGTTGTGTAATCTGTAGTAAGAGAAAGTTGTGTGAGTGTTTCACGCCAGACTTTTTTATTTTACTTTAGTGTTGCGATTTCTATTAAAACTATATGACTATAATTATAAAATTAATGAATTAATCGTAATTAATAATTGTAAACTTATATGACTAAATTGTATTTTCCTTTCAATAATTTATGAATAAGTTGAGCTAGAAATAAAAATAACGAATTCACGTAGACCCTATCTGTTTTGGCTCTAAAACGCGATTTTATCGTGCAAAAATTCTGCGATTTCAAAGTTGTTATTGAATAGCTTTATAAAGTTCACAAATAGCGTAATTCATCAAAGTATAACATTTCAATAACTCGGAGCTACCTCTAAGAACGTTTGTTTTTTGAACCCCCTTAAAGTGAAAAATTCCTTGAACCGGTTTTCCAATATCTCTATAACTGTGAAACGTTAACGTTATTGAAAGTCAGCAAGAGGACGCAATGTGTAGCCTACACACATGGTGAAATGCCAGGTACATAATAATTTGCTTCGAGTAAATGAGAGTGCCAAGGGAAGGGATTAGCACAGTGGTAGCGCGCTGGACTAGCGCTGCGGCGGTGCCGGGTTCGAGTCCACCTGTTGCCCTTAGATTTTTTCTTCCTAGGAGCGTCTTACAATGATGGACAGTGCTGTCTGTAACGAGAGAACACTGTCCGGAGGTCGGCAATGCACTGAAGGCTCCGATCTTTGGGAAGCTATATGGCCCAGAAGGGCTTTGGATCGCCCAGGTTTGGTCCCTCCCCACAGACAATACAAATAATAATAGGTGTAGTAAACCAGGTGGTTAGCAACTATTTTACAATATTTATAACGATTAACACATTTATAAAATCCAGGAATCGAACCCAGCACCGCTCAGTAGGCTAGCCAAAAATACACACCTCTATCTTCTGAGTTACCTCGCATGTAGAGTGTCTTGTTAAAGTTCCTATAAATATTTTTCTTCTTAAGTAAGTGGCAACTTATATTAGCTAATTGGCAACTTAGTTCCAAATAAGAAAATATTACCTGATACGCAATTCAATACTCACTAAGGATGCGTATACCTTAATATTGAATTTTATCTAATTTTAACAAAGTTGATTGACAACTTCACCGTAAATATCACAAGCATAATCTAATTTTGTCAAAATTAAGTTCCGTTACAGAAGGAAAGCTATTCTGGAAATCATGAAATAAATCACAACGCTTTGTAAACATTGAAGGCTTTCTACAGTTTTTAGAACATTCTGAAGGTAATTCATTTGAATTTATATCTGTCAGTACAAGTGTTTTAATATTCTGGCAATTAACAGAATTTGAAAGAAATGTCCATGTAAATTGAAGATTGCATATCCCACGTGAAAAGCAATATATAAAATGCTGAAATGTCCAATTATTACACACCTTTGGATTATCAACGAGATAATTCCATGGATTAGATTTTTATATCTTTATGTAAGGGCTTCTTGAGTTAGTCATTATCAGGGATTTATTTAGATAAAGAAAGTTATGAGATTAAATTTGGAAAATTTATATTTGCATGTTGTTGATGAAATGTAATAAAAACAATAGAATTTTTACAGTTTCCGCTAAACGCAATGTTAACGCTATTCACTCAGTGCTTGATGCTCATTTTCAAGGCTCTTGAAGCTGTAGCTTTCAAAAGAGTGTTGGAACTGTAAAAGCTTAAAAAACACAGCGATGGGCATCGCTTTTTGTTATTAGTACTCTTAAAGCGAAAATCGACCTATAGTAAAGCACATGAACTCTTTTGGCTGTCATAGCCATGGAATTGGTTATTTAAATTGGTACTTTAAATAAAATTTAAGAAAAAAATAGCATGTTTACATTCCAATTGTTTGTAACCGTTATAATAGAAGTAAAGGAGAAAAAAAAATAATAAAAATAACTAAACTAACGCATATAAAATAGTAATAATAATAAATTCGTCCAACTTCATGATACAATGAATTTGCTGTTAGGTTTATAAAACTAACATCCTTCAATCTATGTAATAAAATTCTTCGGAAATAGGCCAGTATGAAATGTACTCTATATGGTATAGTAAAAGTGCATTTTACATATATATATATATACGTATACATACTGTATGTTCTACTTAATTTATAGCCAATTAATAGAAAACAGTGCACATTAATTAAGAATGCATGTATTTTAATGCTATATATGCGAGTTTTGGGAAAACAAATTGGACAATGAACCTTTACAAACAATGTTAATTTTACAGTTTTATACTGACTAGAGAGATAAATTTAGTTCAATATTCGAAAGGGGGAAATAAATTTAATTCGTAACAAAACAAGGGATTAAATTGGTTTTATGTAAAAAATTGAAATAATAAATTATATAAAAACATATAAAATTTTATAAAATACACTTTTACAGTATATGTGTTATTTCTTTTGAAAAAATAAAAAAAAATAAAAATTGGTATTATAAAACTTTATTTGCCTGGATAAGGATGACTCAAGTTTACTAATTTAATATTAATTATTCTTGCCGCTATTCGCCATGTTGTTTAATTTTACTTTTCAAACTTATTTGGACTTAGCTTCGATGATGTTCAGATTGGATTAGTTCCTAGAAAATGAACTTTTCATATGGATTTAATTCCTCTCAATGTTTTCAGTGTAGGTTTTAACAGTAATATTACAATATATATAATATTAGCTAGTTATTAAATTAAATCAAATACTAAATTATTAGAATAATTCATTTTCTTTTCTTTTTTTTACAAGTATTTATAATTCATAAGATATAAATGTTAAAAAGGTACTTATATATTATTTTTTATGACAAGATTTATGCGCTTAACCCCCTCGAATGACGCTGACTCATAAACTCCATAAAGCTATGACGGTCGTCCTGCGTGAACGGTACAATAGGGAGATGTATGTAGTAGTAGCTCCTCTACTAAGCCTCAATTTGTCGGTAATACTGCATATACCGGTTTCATCATGTCGATGCAGATATTATTAGCCAACATTCTTTAAATTATGTTATGAAGAAATTTGGTGTGGATCGGTCAAGAAAGAAACATTCAATTATGCCAACGTTTCGACAGAATTTCCTGTTTTTTATCAAAGTTTTAATATATAGATAGTCGTGAAGATGTGGAGAAAGAATTTGTTACACATTTGTTACATATCAGAAACATAAAAAAGAAAATTACAAGTTTCTAGTTAATTCACTCAAATCATCTACGGAAAATCTGTATATAGATCTGTACATTTTCTGTAGATTAATTGAGTCAAATAACTAGAAACTTTTAATTTTCTTTTTTATGTTTCTGATATGTAACAATTGTGTATGTTTTGAAAATTCTTTCTCCACATTTTCACACATTAAAGTCTTGAGAAAGACAGGAAACTCTGTCGAAACGTTGGCATAATTGAATATTTCTTTCTTGACTGATCCTCACCAAATTTCTTAATAATATAATTCATCATTGGTCAATAAATACTTATATTTATATTCTTTAAATTGATTATCCATGTATTTCTAGTAAGTTGAACGAACACAGTTAAAGAAAAGATCATATCCGATTATCCTCCTTAGTTTTTAAAAATGCATACATAAAAAAGTAGGATTTCATCTTTTTGTAACGGCAAGAAAGAGAACACAAGCCCGACCGAGAGAAAACAGACTCTCTCTGGTACTCTCTGACTTAAGCAGGCTAGAGTGGGGAGAACCTGTATATAAGCCAATGGAGAAATCTATCTATCTATCAGATTCAACCATACATCACACCGTGTCATATCTCTACTCCTACCCTTTATTCTATAAACGCATTACAAGTCCAGTGCAGTTTGTGTAAACTTATAGCTAAATTATAACAGTGTCTTTATATCTCGTCTAATTAATCAAACCCAATTTCTCCCCTCATCAACTCCATTATAATCTCATAATTGTAAATGAAAGAGTTGTTCAAGACATTGCCGGCTCAAGTCTGTTCTGATTAGCTACAGGATATTGAATAACAGCTATAAGTTTCCCGGTCATGAAAGTAGCCGTGGAAATCTGTCTGATCATATAGGATTTAATCTCCAGCATAAATTATTATTCTTTGTTTAACAAAAAAAAAAATAATAATAATAAGACGATCAAACAAGTATTTTACTAATAATACTGAAAAATAAATTTAAACTAGATTCAAACAAATTATTAGTTTAATGTATGCACATTGATTTCCTTGTGGTATTTGTGTAAAAGACCACATGGTATTGGTAACAATATTGTTTTCTTATTTTCAATTGTTGGGCCTCAATTATCTTCACACTTATAGAAAAAATAGTTGGGGGGGAAAAAAACTTCAAGAAGTCCATCTGGTGAAATTATAAAACCGCAGACCACAAATCGTTTCTAAAACATTTTTCCAATCTGTTACCTTGATATAATTATTCAATATTAACTCTCCTCCTGGCAGCCATATTATGTAATTAGTAAAATTATCGTGAAAAAAAACATTTATTTCTCGCATGAGTGTATCATCTTTTATGAAGAATAATATTATATTGATTTCTTTGTAATGATTGTTGCTAAATATGTTATCCGTTTTCGTTAAAGTTTTATTAAACAAAAAATGTGAAAAATATTTCAGTGAATATTTTAAAAAAAAATTAAAATCTAACTTATTTTCAATAAATCAAGAAAACTACAAGTTAGAAAATGAGAGACTGTCTTGAATGACTTGTGTCAGAAAGAAACTGGACGTAACATATATCAAATGCTATGATTACAGAAAACCGTCTAATTTTCCACCATTTACTTGTGTAGTATGAACATTCAAGGTCTCATGGAATGATATTTGAGAAAGCTATTATGCTACTATTGTATAATACTTAAGGCTACGCGGTTGTGGATTACCAGGTCTTCCGAAAGTTTTTTTGAACTGGATGAAGTCTTAATGAACCCTTTCGGCTTGCCTCCCCCAGTGAATCACTCAAGCAAGCATCTAATTTGCTGCACAACTAGAACGTAAAAATTGATTTTTTCACTGATTTGAGAACACCATAGAGAGGTCTCAGACCCATAAAGGCTATATTTGAACCTTCTCGGGCGAATTTCCCCTTTCTCATTGCCTACATATCCTACATGTTCTGGCACTGATTAGGCACGGTCAGCTTTAATTATTGCATTTTGTCTAGCGGAGCAGTAACTATCGTCTTAATGTGGAAATTCCCTGATTTGCTTGGCACAGTATATTATGGAAGACTTTGTAATAGCTGCCCAGGCCTACCCAGATTTGAGTTTTAGGTTTGTGGCTATAAATTTCGGCTCCGATTCCTGCCACAATCTTAGAGCCGTCTGTATAGATGGTTCTGAATCCATTCTGATCTATCTAGTATGGCGATTCAGAAGTTATTTTTGAAATTGTGAATCAGAACAGTACAATCCTTCGGCATACCTAGGATGAAATCAGATTTCATTTTATCATACATTTATCTCAAACCATTGTAATATAGGACTGTATACTGCCCTCTTTACTAAGGAGTCAATTAATGAGAGAGTCAATTGAGACTTTGTTATGTGCCTATTCAATATTCATTTTGTCATCTAAGGATTTTGAAAGCCGACTATTGATATCATCAATGCGACATAAGTAGATTTGTGGGATTGATGCATAAGCGGAGTTCCACTATAGATATATATAAATCTGATGTACCGGATATATCGATCCAACAATCACTGTTCAGTGAAAAAGCCTTAAAATTGATGGGTCTGCATGATCCTGGGGTATAGTTGTCATTCTACCTCATGTAGACAACCTTGACTTTGCGCCAGATCGATGGAATGTATCTGCAGGTTACCGGTAGATACGTCAGAGAACTGGAATAAGACCTTTTGTAAAAGTATTAGACGAATGTATTCACACCAGGAATTTTATGATATCCTTAATCCGGTTTATCATAACATGTTATCATTTAAACACCCTAAGGATATAAATAGTGTACAATATAACTGCACTTGCTGAGCTGCAAACTTGCGGTTATATCTGGAGAATAATATTACTTACTTGAATTATAATATCCTTTAGATTCAGGAGTTGTCTCTAGATCAATGGTTCTTAACCAGGGCTGCGATTCTGGGAGTGCGGGGATGTAGACTGTTTTTACTATATTTGTAGAATTTAAAAGTTTTGCTTCCTTGGAACTCATTAAGGAAGGAAAGACTACAACCACCTTGATGTAAATATACTAACAGGCCTCTGATTTTCGCCTCTGATTTTCGAGGAAGACTATGAAAGTTCATTTTGAATGAAATTTTGTTCCTTTTTTTGGCGAACGTGCTTACTCCAGTTTATAAGACTCAGTAGCTATAACATTATATGTTTATTTCTTAATACTAGTACTAATTTATTTAAATGTAGGAAGCCATTACTTACTTTGTTCTTGAGATATCTGAATATAATTTCATTGTAGACACTAGACAGTGCCACTACTTAAAATGAAACTTCAGTGTTTATGTAGTCACAGATTTCAGAAACTCCTAAAATCAACTCTCCCAAAATAATGTTTCAAATAAAAGTGATAGATTTATATAAATATAAACTTGACCGTAATTTTCATGTTAGATCAATGGTAGTGGTATTTATCTATTTTTTTTTTTTTATACATTTTTTGCACAACAAATTCCCAAATTCTGATCATTCGCTAAAAATATTGAAAGGTAGCCTACGCCCTTGCACGGAGGAGCGCTGTAACTCCCTTCATGGACCAGAACCCTTGTTTGCTGTATGTGACCTATCTTTCCGGAAGGAGCTCAGAAGCAAGGAGGAAGTCAAGAGAGCATTTTTCTGGAGAATCCTTCCATAACTGAGGCAGACTTCTGGCAGCCTGCGACCGGGAAAGGTGTGAGGCGTGCACAGTCAGTGCAAAAATTAGGCCTCGCTTGCCTCGGGTATCCTCATAAATGAAGAAGATGAGCAAAGTAAGTGATAGCATCTGCACATTCAGCGGGGAGATAAAGGAGATTGCAGTAGATTACAGTATACCTCTTAATGGCCTCCAGTGCTAGCATTCAGAGAAGGCTTTTAAGCGTAGCACCTCCCAGGGTTGGAAGAGAATATATCGTCCCTAGAGCCCTTCCAGATACTTTGATTCCTTAGGAAAATTAATCTGGAATGGGTATTATTGGAAATGTTTCAGCAAATAGACCTCTTCTACTGCAGAAATGAAACAAGTATTTCCGGTAATACATAATTTCGAAATTTGACATGATCTCAGCAGTAACAGAAAATAATAATTAGAACACATATTTCGAGAGATGCAAGAATGTATATTGAGATTATTTGGCCAACTATCAAAAAGGTTTTAGAATTTCCGCTTTGGGTGGGCTAACCTCGACACCGCAGCCACCATAGGCTTGTTGTGCCATATCATAAAGGTTAAGAAACGCTGCTCTAGATAGATAACCAGCAAAATACTAATTGGGTATGATTTTTATTGCCCACGATTGGCCGCGAGGGGTACCTGTTGCATGCAGTTCCTAGTTATAGTAAGCAATCCCACGGGTTACCACAGCTCAGTACTCCACGCACTTCGTCTGAACCGAATACAATTCACTTAAACTACATGCATTATACCTTTTACGGACAAACACAGTACAAAAACTAGGGTCTCCGTACCTAGTTAACTGGCGTAAGCCAAGGAAGAATGACGGAATTAGCTCAGTAGTAGCTCGCAGGACTAAAAACGCGCAGGTCCCACATTCGAATCCAGCATGCTGCCTTTAAGTTTTCTCTTCCTAGGAGCCTCTACAACTCTGAGTCCGTGATGGGCAATGTTGTCTGCAATTAGAGAACACTGCTCGGATGAAGGAGTGCTCTGAGAAGGCTCCGAGGGGGCACAATAGATCTTTCAGATTGCCAGTGCATATCTCCTTTAAAATAATAATTTTTTTATGGGGAGGGGGGAATGCATTATGCATATTATGCATTGGAACCCACCCTGGGACTACTTATCGCATTGCATCAGGGTGGTGCATCGTATTAAGTCCTTTCAGGCTCCTTCTCCCTCGATACTACTTTAAGCTAACAGTTGTAGGCGTTGGTCTAGCTCTTGTTTCTTTTGCCGGAGCACCATCTCGACGGTAGACGCTACCTTGACCCAGTAATCCCTGCAGGAAAGCATGGTCTCCACGATGGACTTGGATGTCAACAGCCTAATTCCTGCTCCAAACCGTTTCTCTCATCCGCCCATCTTTCACACTCGAAGAAAGTGTGGTGGGCATCATCGATAACTGAATCCCCGAAGAGACATGACGGATCACCAAATTCCCCATGCTATATGGGTAGGGTTACCATATATTTTTCACCAAACCGGGACAGCCAGGTAAAAATAAATAAATAAATAAATAAAGATAATTGATAAAGAAAATAATCTGCAAGGCAACCTAAGTTTCAGCAACCTTTTTAACATATGATAGATCCAAGTTATAAGCATCGTGCGATAAGGAGGTCGCACCTCTAGCGGATTATTCTGCAAGATCTTTTACGATAACAAACCCATATCACCATTCAGTCTTCCGAGAAAACAAACAAGTTTCTTTATCTATATATATAAAAATGAATGTCCGTTGTACATAATGGCGAATCTCGAGAATTAATTACTCTAATGCTGACAAATTTATATATGTTGTTGAGGCTGAGGTATCGATGTAGCTATATATAGCTTGCACGCGAGTAGGCAAACCTTCCATTGTATATATATGCCCCAGCAGGCAGAACAATAAATATTGTATATCAAAAAACATTGCAATAAGAAAAGTAATTTATTCATTCAAAAAACATTACAATCAAAATATTATTTTTAACAAAATATATGCATTTATTCTGTAAATTGTATTTCATTAAATTTTTTTTTTCAATTCACTCTTATTATTTTTCATTTCAATAAATATTTTCTAAAAAAATAATTCAAATATATATTAGGGGCCAACAAAGCGGACCGGGTATAGCTAGTATTTAATAAATATTAAATATTTTTTTTTAACCTTTAAAAACTGGGACATATTTAACAACCTGCTGGACCGCTGGGACAAGTGCTTAAAATCGGGACAGTCTTGGCCGGGACATATGGTAACCCTATATATAGGTACGAGGTAAAGTACCCGTGCCCCGTAAGGAACTGGTAAGGTACCTCGCCATGCCTTATTTCCGCACACTCAGCTGGGTTTGCAATGAGTTTAGCTGTCCACCTTCCTCGTCTGTCCGCACGTCACCTTACCTACCAGGAACTAATGGTATAATCCCCGGCTATCGCTCTCGTCTCAGTGCCACCGTATACTTTCCTCAGATCATGTGGCGTCTTCAGTTCCTGAGCCATCAGGTCGATGGGAGTCACTCCAGCCACCACCAGAGCTGCCGGCTCCGAGACCGTCTGGTAAGAACAGGCGATTCTGAGAGCACCTCTTCTTTGTATAGATGCCATTTTCTGCTTCCGGTTTTTTTCTTTCGTCAGCGCGTCAGCCCAAACTTCGCACCCATACAGTGGTATGGCATTTGTGGCTGACATCAGAAGTGGCCGTTTAATAATAATAATAATATTCCCACAATTTTAAAATTGTTTAGTATCCTAGAATATTCATTTTGAATAGTTTTCAATTTATTTATGCAGCTTTGTAACTCTCTCACTCTCTCGTAATATAATATTTTTTAGGAGGATGACTACTGCTGATGTTGCGATGCATGTTTTTTTTATTAATTAATAAAAATGGCGCTAAATAAGTTACTGTCTTTTAAATTTTATAACAATAACTATTAGTATTTTTTTATTTAAATTCATAGCGATTATATTGTTGACTAAGGAATAAAGAAATAAAAACCAACTGAGTTGATAATGTTTTTGGTAATTTTGGAAGGAATACGGGTCCAAAAGGAAAGTAAACACATAGATAATAATACTTTAATAAATGTATTTTATTCTTCATCCAAATGCTTGATAGTGTAAAAAAAAAAAGTTATGAATCAATGATAAAGAAACAACAGACAAAATTCATTTTTTTTCCCATACATATCTTCAACAAATCTGCATATTTATAGGAAACAAGTTCTAGTTAACCATCCATTCAGTTCTAGTTTTCTGAATTTGTAAATAACTAGTGGCCAACGTAGTATTTGATTTATATGACAATAAATCAATTTTAAATATATTTTTACAGTTATATATATATATGTGTGTGTGTACTATGTGATAATATTGATGTCCTATATTTCTTTTCTAAAAGGAACCCCCCTCGCCAACAAGACTAACGGCTCGTATAATCGACATTTTCATCATTTACGTTTTGCAAAATTGAACATATGACCGGTAGAATTTCTTTTATATTTATCAGATCTACATGAAAATATGAATCATTGCTTTCGACGAACCACTAGTAGATATATGTAGAAGCCAATACACCAACTGATCAACTTTGGTTATATTCTAACAGCATTGATTACAATAATTTTTACGCACTAGCCTATCCCTTTTTTCCTCATTCAATCTGCTTACACTCTGCTTAAAATGAGAGATGAGTAGATAAGAAAAAAGGGAATTCTCCAACAATATCAAGATCCTAAGAAAAATTATATAAAGATCTGCAACAGATTGCTGCAGGCCATCTAAACTCATTTTATTTCTATGTTATATTACGAATACATATTATATATAATGTGTATATATGTTCTAAAGAAATACTCTCCACACCATATGTTAAGCTTATTTTATTTTAAACAAATCCTATGTGTCTTGTCTATTCAGTGTATTAACATAAATAAATTGTTAAAATGATCATAAAATAAATTGCATAAATGAGCCCTAACTTCTACAAATATTTAGGTGGCATAAATTCATTGTCAGCAAACTTCACTGTTCATTCGGAATCACTACTATCTAGAATGCAATCAATAGATGGATGTTTTTATAAGAGTTCGATTTACATCTACCTGTACCACATTTTCAGTGACTTTAGACAGGCTACCGAAGTATTAGATTGTTGTAGGGAATTATCGCACTGCGACCTGAAAGATCTATTGTGTCCCCACCGTGGAGAATTCTCAGTGCACTGCCGGCCTCCAAACAGTGTTCTGTAGCTGCAGACAATACTGCCCATCAACGGACAGTGAGTTAGAGGCTCCTAGGAAGAGAAAATCTAAGGGAGCATGCTGGATTCGACCCGGGACCTCCGGTTGCTAGTCCACGTCGCTACCACTGAGCTAATCCCCTTCGTTTCTTCCTTGGCTTACGCCAATTAACTAGGGACGGAGACCCTATTTGTGTACTGTATTTGTCCTTGTCTGTAAAGTGTAGAGTGTACGTAGTTTAAGTGTATTGGGTACTGTTCTGACGAAGTGTATGGAGTACAACTGTGGTAATCCGTGGGGTCGCTAGTCCCCAAGTAACTGCATGCAGCAGATACCCCTTGGGGGCTACCGATGTATTAAGAGAACACAGTCTATAAAGGCCATGTGAGTATCCTTGTGAATATACAGGAAAATGGCCTTGCAGATAGCAAGTGCAAAGTGAAATTACAAGGAATACTGTTTGATGCATTTTAATTAAGGACCTGCTGAGACAAGATAATTCTCTTTACTCTACTTAGAGATTATATCAGTTGGTTAATGCTGATCATTATAATCAGTATGTGTCAGAACTTAAAAACTGAGAGACAACACTTTAACAAAAAAATATCTCGTGTGATAAACGCACACAACTTTTTTTTACCCAAGTTTTCAAAATTGTGATTGACAAATTTTATTATTAGTATACCAAATTTAATGAAATTCGTCGGTGTTGTTATGGAGAAAAACGCAAAAACTGACAAAACTATTCAGTAAAAACGCACTTCCGGTTTACTAATTTTCTTAAAACTCAGAATTTTGGCAATCAATTTATTTCTAATTACTTTTGTTTGGGTGGTAGATTTGTATAATCAATTAAGATAGCACTTTAGAGAGAACACAACTCCACCTCTCTCAAAAGTACTCTTAACTGAATTTTCCCATGAGAAATGTTCCAAATAAAGGTTGTAGCTTTTTATATATGTAGTTCACATTCCAAGTTTAAAGAAAACAGTTGGAGTCGTTTTAGAGAAAATAGCAGAAAAGTGAAAAATGCTACCTAGAAAAAACGCACTTCCGGTCATCCGATTTTTTTTCAAACTCAGAATTTCAACAATGTATTTAATTTTAAATAATATTATTTCGATGATAGAATTGGGGCGGGTGTTGGTGTAGTGGTTATGAGCATGGACTTGTTAGTCGGAGGACCCCAGTTCGAGTCCAGCGTGTGTAACTGCTAAATTTTATATTTGTTTAAAAAATGTTAGTAGTAAAGTAGGTGCTTCCGCCCCCGTCCACGACACCTAATTTGGTAGTTGGATGTTAAGCCCGCCTGAATAAATAAAAAATAGAGGATAGAATTGTGTAATAAACTGAAATAGCCCTTTAGCGTAAATCCACCCCTCCTCCCAAAGTACCTACCCTTAAATGCATTTTACCGGAGATATGTTTCAAATAAATGCTGCAGCACTTTATAAGAAGTTTCTAGAAAATGATTGAAGCCATTTTTGAGATAATCGCAAAAAAGTTAAACAAACCATTCAGTAAAGCGATACTTCCGGTTGAGGAATTTTGACAGATTACCCACTTCGGATGCCATGGTGATACCTAAATGGAACACCAAGTTTGAACTTTCTACGATTTTTCGTTTTGGAACTATGCTGTTCACATGCGCGCACGCACACAAAGATCTTTTTCTAAAAAACACTTTTTTTGGACTCAAGGGATCTCAAAACGGATATTTCCCGTGAAAACTCGATATTGAAAATTTGACACGATTGCAATACTTCCTCCTAGTAGGAGTAAGTTGAAATTTGATTGGTGATGTTGTGTGTTTGTGTGCTTGTGTAGCGCGAGCGGTTTAGTAAAAGGGCTTGTAAGTATATAAGTTTTAGAGAGTGAAGTACTTATTAGAAAACAATCAAGAAATCACCACTGTTTTGGAAATAAATATATTCTCTAAGTGAATTTAAATAGTTTTATAATATCGCAGCGATTATGTAAAATCAATTATTTATCTAGATTAAATGCTAAACTCTTATGTTTTAACTTATAACTGGCACAGTCCTGATGTGTTCTCCTCGGTGTCTACAACAAACTGTCTTGAAGGAATTTCTTCTAATTTTTGTTTCAAATCTTCCCCTGTGAGAAGAAGGAGTACACAATGCTATCAAGTTCATGAACTCTAAAAGACAATTGTGGTCTTCTACCTGCAATGTCCTTTTGCAAAGGGAATGTCACACATTTTCATAATTTTGATTTTTTCAAATTAAAAATATTTTTATATTTCTTGCATCCATCACAAAATGAAATTACAATAAGACTCTGACGATAAATAAAAACTCAGAAACTGATTGAGTCAAGAAAATGTACATGCTATGTGCAAGAATGTCAAGATGCTGCCAAGTGTTACCTACCTTTTCGAATAATTTACTTCGTCTCAGTAGCTACAAATTTGAGTTTCGATCTGTTGGATTATTCGGTGCTCACTAATTCGTAACATTATTTTTAGGCTAGCTTAAGTAGTAATAACAAAAAAAATTAATTAAATAATTATCAGATTCTGGCTTATTCATGTTTGTTATTTTCGCACTGATAAATTCAGCTATTATCAACTTCTTCATCGTAGGAAATCTTGAAAATATAGGATTGTGATTGTCAATTCAGAAGTATTAAAAAAATGCCTGTCGCTTAAAAACCAGGAAAAGTATCTCACATTACATGGGCTTAAATTAGATCTAATTATATGTTCAACCAAATTGAAGACGCTTTAATTAATTATATCATAATTTGCCTTTATTTGCTAAAGGGTTTTCTTTACGTTAAAAAAACAATTGCTTAAAATTTTTAAGTGAAATTCATTGTAGGAAAATTGAAAATCAAAAATCAAAAATCGTTTTTATAGTAAAACCTTGCTCTATTAATTATTTTAGTAAACTATTGATAAAACAGTATAATAGCATGTTAATCATGTTAATAAAAATGAAAATACAAAAATTTAACAAAAAAAAAATTGTTGCCACTTTCTTATTTTTCTTTTTAATCTTTTAGGATAAAAGGGAAGATCTTGTTTTAGAATTTTAAATTAGAGAATCAGTGAGGTGTTGAGAAAAGCAAGGTCGCAAATAAGAAGTTTTTTGTTAGCTGGCGGCATTCGGGCACACACAATGAAACTGACAACAGAAGAGGACACAGAAAGTCGTCCTTGACTGTTTAGATTTCTTGACAATATCCAACTTGATCAATCGACCGCAAAATCTATTATTTCCAATAATAGAAATTAAAAATAAATTACAGATATTAATTCTTTTATTAGACCTTTTCAGTGTTTTCTGTTGGATTTTTGATTTAAAACAATAATTAATGTACATCACAAAAACTTGAGTGTAAAAAAGTTTTTGATCTGATTGACATCAATAGTAATTCTTGTTTTTCTCTTTTGATAATAGCAGGTGTGAAAAAAAAAAAAATTAAGTTATTACAAATAATTATTTAATAAATTTATTATCATTGTTCCACATAACTTGCTTTCACATTGCTTGCAATCAAGAGGTTGATTTAAAATAAAGTGTAGGAATTACATTATTTATTTACCATATTTGATGTATAAATCATGAAGGAAAGTCCCCTAAATTTATTCATTCATAGCTGCAAGTGCCAGTTTGGTCGTATAAGCCGAAAGCAGTGTGTAATTTTAAAATGAGGAAATTTTGTGGCCAATTGAAGGCGGACAAAAGATGAAGACTCAAGTTTGAGAAAATGAAAAATATTGTTTCAGAAAGCGGATCGCTAATAGGTTAAGGTACTATTAGAAAAAGAAAAGCCTTTACAGCCCATACGATCTTTCTCTTGAGTTGTCCAAATAATCATTGGAATAGTGAACTCAGAATATTCAACAAACTGCAGTTGCAATCCATGTTGTTCATTACTGACTTACCCTTAATTCGGCCTCATTTTTACCTATATTGCTGCGGTCGCCTAATCCTATGTTGTCTCAGTATTCTTGTATTGCATTCTAACTACATAATCTAACAATCACGCTGTAATGGTATAATGGATAGGAGAAGGAGAGAGGATTAAAGAGAATGGATTTTAGAGAAATAAACTAGATGATGTGCTGAACACTGTACAATGAAAAGAACACACAAACTTCAGGGACTTTACAGTAAAATAGAAGTTAGGTAGAGAATAATAAAGAAACAGACTGGCTGAGTAATAAGAAGGTAATAGATAGGTCGCTGACTGGATATACTGTTGTAAACTGTCGTAAACTCTGTCCTGAACTATTCTACTGTCGGTCTATTTATATGAATCGAACTCTCCCTTCCTAGTCTAACCTAGTTGAGGAGTAACTAACTTTTGATTCATTTAATGCCTGCTTCTTCACCCTTAGGATCATAAAAAATCTTTAATAATTCGGATCCCATTACAATGGGATACTTAGCATTGAATTGACCAGATCAATCTAACCAACTGAGTTTGCTAACTGAATATTTCTGAAGATAAATAAATTATATGATACTCTCACATCATTTAGTCTCAGTCTATTACAGCAGCCCATTTACAACAGAATTAAAGTTTTATAAGAACTTTTGAAATTTCTTGGCATGTTGTTCTTTTTCTTGATCTGTATTGTGTTTATTTCAGGATCCAGGAAGTAAGTACACAACACTAACATTTTTACCATTTATTACATTATTTATTATTTTTAACATTATTACATTTTTACTATTTGGCAGGAGCGCAAGTCTAAGATCATTTTGGACCTATTTTCTTAATGCTGATTGTTATTATAGTCTGTTTTTTCCTAATACACCATTGTAAAAAGGGTAAAAAGTTATGTGAGGAACATTCGACCAGTGAATTTTGATAAAATTATAAAATTAGACTTGGTGTAATTGAAATAAAAAATACTGATTTAAAAAATAACTGCTACTGAACTTTAAACTTAAGTACGTTCCAGAGTATTTAAGTAGCAGACCATTTAACTTTTCTAAATTCAAGAGAAAATACCATCCACAAAATTTTGTCAATAAAAGTAACATTCATTTGCCAACAATAATAAAATAGTACTCGTGAAAAGGCATTACAATCTCTATTTAACTGACGACTCTATTTCTCTACTACTAAATTTAATAGATCAATAAAAATAATTGTTTAATATATTCGATAACTAAGAGTAAATTTATTTTACCGAGGTTGGATACAGGCGGTATACTGTGTTGCTGCTGTATTTAGAAATCAATTATTATCCCATTATACCAAAAAAGGTGACAGAAATGATGTAAATAATTATCGGGGCATATAATTTTCTGATTCCATTACTGAATTGTTAAAGTCTTACAGAGATAACAGACATGGGTAAATGAAAATAATAAACCGACCGGATACCAACCAGGATTTAGAAAGAGGATCACGAATGTTGATAGTATTTTCAACTTAATGAACATCATTAAAATTAAAACAAATAATAAAAGGTGAGAAATTGTATTGTACTTTTGTTGACATTAAGGCGGCATTTTGATTCAACTTAAAGAAATTCATTATACTGTAAATTATATTCAATGGGTGTATCTACTAAATTTATTAAAATTCTGAAGGGTCTTTATAAGGATAAAGAGTCATCCCTTGGACGAATAATAGGGTGAACCAAAAGTTTTCCTACCAGAGTTGGCCTTAAAAAGGCTTCCTGCGTGCTATCACCGATTTTATTCTCACTTTTTGAAAATGATTTGGTTGATTAAATTGAAAGATGTATTCTGGTTGCCGGTGTTAATGTTAGAAGTTTGCTCTTTGCAGATAATATAGTAAAGATGGCAAGCGATCCGAAAATTCTTCAATTACTGCCAATTATGGAACTTAAATTTCCATCTTAATAAATCCCAAATTATGGTTTTTTGTAAATGGGGGAAACTAGCTGGAAATGAACGATGAACATTTAAAGGGATTAATATAGTAATAGTGAATCGGTATAAATATTTTGGTATATGGGTTATATCCCCATTTTTACTTTCTCTTACTCCTAGTAAGAGGAAGTATTGTAATCGTGTCAAATTTTCGATATCGAGTTTTC
>JAAEAF010012848.1:0-22749 GCA_011037195.1 Triatoma infestans
CATTATCTTTGAAATTGTCAATTCTTCGAAGAATTGTTAACTTCCTGTTTCTGGAGACGTTACAATATACAGGGCAGCCTGATCCACATAATGGGCTCCTACCTCTACATTATTCCATAATGACGTTTTAATACCATAATATCCAGTGAATTTGTCTTTTGAGGAAATGCTAAGTTCATTTGCAAAATAAACTATAATCTCAACAGCATCTTAAAAGGGCTTACGACATTCTGTTTGATTAGCCTCTATATATTCAATTGAAAACTATTTCAAGTTGATGATAAAAGAGTTCAACTAATTTAAACTAGAGCAATTAAATAATATGGATGACGATGTTTTAATTCGTATAATTAATTTATTTAAATGTCTTTCAAAAAGTCATCTTATTAGACAGCCTTTAAAAATTGTAACTGCCACTGAGAATACGAGCATTGTAATATTTTGCTTTTGTTTGTAGGGCTGAAATATTTGCGGTTGACATATATAGTTTACAACAGTTCTGTTTAATCGATATTTTTATTCTGATACAAAAAATATTATTTCAATAAAAACAACTAAACAATATCAATTTTTACATTCTTTTAGTAAAGGAAAGTATTACGAGCGTGTCAAATTTTAGAAACTGAGTTTCCTGAGATTATTTGAATACATGTACTGAGGCCATCCCTGAGTACGAAAAAACATACTTTGAGGTTACGATAAAAATCTATGAACCGGTGGTAACTTTACCGAATGTTTTTTGCAGGTATTTTTGTGTTTTTTTTTAGAAAATGGCCTCTGATTTTCTTTAATCTTTGCGTACTAATTTTACACATCTAAAGATAAAAAAAATCTTAAAAATGAAATTTTTCTGGGAAAATTAATTTTAGAAGAATTATCTGGGGGATCGTTGCATCGTTATTAAGCTTTCCTCTAAAGTGTTACTTAGATGCAATATTCTTCGATAGGTCCCTCTTGACGTGCCTTTCTTCTGCTACTCTACAACGTAATCTTTTCTTAGGTTTTAATTTTGAAAATTAGGAAATATTTATAATCCCTAATTAGTACTTAGTATTCCCTAAAATTGCTAACAGAATATTAGTGTTGTTTCATAAAAAATGAATAAATAAATAAACATTGCAACATTTTTAAACGGAAAAGAAAAATAAGAGCTAATGTGTTTGTGCCTTTGATGTCCCCTGAAGCATTAAATAATGTATGTGTGCAGTGAAAGGTGTGTGCGAGCGCGCGCGCATCGGCGGGCGCTGCGCGTTGGTTGATGACTATGGAGGGGTCTTCTCTTCTTTTTCGACTCTTTAATCCTGCCAAGTCCGGTTGCTTAGAGGTCTTCTACACTGTTTTCCCGGTAATTTCCTGAAGTTTCCTTCTACATTTATTCGACGAAAACAAACTCTCTCCGGCTCTCCTTCTGCTCTTCTTCATATACAAACTCTTCCACCTCTACTTCATCTTCTTCTTCAGTTGCTCCCCTCTACCATGACACTAACCATCCCTTCTTCTCATTGACGTACTAAAGATGAACGGAAGGAAAAAAAACGAAGGGTGGATGAGAAAATTTCCATTTAAAAGGGTTTTTCTTTTTCCTTTTTTTTTTTTGCACACCCTTTCTCTGCTGGTTGTGTCCTTCGGACGCCCACTGTCATCATCATCATAGTGTTTGGCCCTGTAGAATGGGTCTCTCATTTCATTCTGAAGTTACCGTCGCCGCATACAGGCCTTATAGCGTTATAGTCAGGCGTTAAGAATGCAAATTTTTTTTTGTTTTTTTTTGTCGACCTTAGTAAAAAGGGCTGGGAGAATTGTATTTTTTCCCGTCGTTATATTCTTTATTTCCAGCGAACAACCTTTTCTGGTCCATCCCGAATTCCATCAGAGAGAAACTAACCCTCTTCGTTATTCCAAACACAATATTAGCTCAAGTTCTTCTCATTCTAGGCCATCCTACTTTATATCCTTTTGTCCAGGACATTCTGCTACTATGGTTTATTTTTCTAATATTTTCCACTGCTTTAAATAAATCTTTTTCTTTTTTTGCTTTAATAAAAATTTCTCTTGCTTTTTGATTGCGCTTGCCAAATAACTAGCTAAAATTAACTGCACTTGTATTAATTTTCTCCTCCATAAAAAAAAGTTCAATTTCCTGTTCAATTTAGCTGTTTATAGATTTTTTTCTCTATTTCCTGCTTGTGGGAAATAAATATTGTAAGGCTAGTTGGTTCCGTCAAATATTTTATTTCCGTTATAGTCTGCTTCACGATCATGGGTTTCGGGTCTTCTGGTCTTGATTTTTCATAGACAGCCAGAGATAAGATTAGCGTAAATATTGTTATATGTTCGCTATTCCATATTGTTCAACCTGTATGATTAATCGCAGCCTATTTTATTTAAGATATTCTGAAGTTGGGCGAATGCCCTGATCACAAAATGAAGCATGCCCCACATTCTATCAGAAATAATCTCATAATATAATTTGTTGTATAAAGATTTCCCTCAGCTGACTTTTTTTTATATATATATCCAACATGAAGGTTTCGATCAAAATCCATTTGCAGGAAGAGTGCGACATTACGGATTTTTTTTTTACTTTTTCGCGACACTTATTTTTGGGGATCACTTATTATTTGAAAAGAAAATTTTCTGGGTAAAGCAATTTTTAGGAATTTGTGGGAGTTGCAAGTTAGGTATTCCTCTTTTATGCTGTTTCAAATACTGTTTATGGTTCTATAAAAACCCGTGAAATATTAAAAGCCAATTTAAATGAATGAATCAAATGGGCGAGTGGTTAGAATTTTAAGTTTTTCCGGATTTTCTCGACGTTTCTAAAGCTTTTTTTATTTTTTTTTTTTAAACAATTGCACTTATATGAAACTATCACAATTTCTGGTATTTTATCCGTCGTAGCATGCAAATTTATTTTCTACCTGCCCGGTTTCGGATTTTCATCCATCGTCAGAGCAACTCACCAAGTTCGTGTAGAGAGTTCACTTCAAAGTAATGTTTCTGTTACTTGTTTTTCTCACACTTGTTGGTTGTATATAATTAGTTGTAATTAGTTGGCTGTATATAATTGGTTGTATGTAGGGAGGTTATAAGGTTATGTTACTATGTGTCGAGGTGTATGAGGAAGTAATAGACAAATAGTAACATAACCTTATAACCTCCCCACATAATTATATACAACCAACAAGTGTGAGTAACAAGTAAACAGAAACATTACTTTGAAGTGAACTCTCTACATGAACTTGGTGAATTTGCTCTGACGATGGATGAAAATCCGAAACCGGTCAAGAAGAAAATAAATTTGCATGCTACGACGGATAAAATACCAGATGTTAACCAGCATTGCGGATCCATTCAAATATTCAACTATCGCAATTTATTTAAATATTTCATTCAAGACGTGTTTAGATAGCGCTTTGATATTATGTTTATCTCTAAACTATAATAACAGTATCTTTTGAGACTTGATGGAAAAGTTAGATTATAGGATCTACAAATATATTTACACATTCATGTAGATCGTAAAATTATATTTTTTTATTTTTTATAAAACACAAAAGAAATTGCAATTTGAAATTCGATTTGGAGGAGAATTACATTTGGAGAATTTGGAAGAACGCACATTAGTTTGAGATTGTATTTAATTGCACAGCAATAAAATTGACAATTTTACTTTCCTTGGTGAGACGAAGTATTGAGATCTTATTAAATTTTCGAATTTAATTTTTCACCAGAAATGCATGTGTTGAGGTCCTCGAAGTATATAAAAAAAATATTTTTTGTGAATGATGTGTCTGCGAACAAAATACGCGTATCTCAACACGAAAAGACGCAGGCAGCTCAAAGATGATATTTCGTCTAACCTGCTACCAATGCATCTGACACGATGATTTCGAGCAAATCCATCAAAGGTAGTGCGACTTTATTGAATGCTTCTTTAATTTTTCCGCGATTTTCGCCTAAACGGCTCCAAAGTTTTTCTTTGAACTTCCTGTATACTATGTACTTACACTAATATACCTAGTACTTATATTTTAAACAGTTTCCCGGGAAATTTTATTTTTTAGTGGTTTGAGGAGACAGTAACGTTAAGCTTTCTAATAAAGTACCACTTCAATACCATGTATGGATTCTACCACTTATATAATATACCATAATTTGCTAAAATTCCAAATTTAGGAAAATCGGTTAACAGGAAGTGCGACTTTACGGCAAAAATTTTTCTATTTTTTGAAACTATCTCGAAAATTAGTAACTATTAACTTTAAACTTAGAATGCTAGCTGCACTGAGAAAAACACATTATTCCACAAGAAATTGTGCGAAATGTGTGGCTGCTCAATTATATTGAGTTGCTCAACAAACACAGCATACCAATCAATTCCATGAACATCCTTCACCATTGTTCGAGTTTAAGTTTAACATATATTTATAAAGATTATTAGAAATAATCAAAAAACAGTCTGTCATAGTATTCGTAAAAAATACAAGTCATAAAAATAATACTGACAAGATGTAAATCTCAAGTCTAAAAACAAGAAAGCAATAGAACATTAACAATAGATAATAAATCTAGGAAAGAACTAAAAACAAAATCAAAAAATTAAAATAAATGAAATTTGACCAGGCTGTTGTTATTGACCATTAAGTGGTTATGTAAAATACCAAGCGAATCGAGTAATGGTCAGAAGAAGATTCTTGTCTATTCCGACCTGGTAAAAAAAAATCGCTCGTAGTGCGGGGTATTGCTCCTCTACTTCCGAACCATAAACCCCTTACGATATAGTTTCGATCCCCGAACATTTCCTGGTATTTTTCTTGCAGGTGATGAATGCATTTCTCATATATATGCCTTTTCTCTTCGTCAATTTTCACACCCTGGTTGGGAATCGTTCGTTTCGAATCGGATGATTGGGTCGATGATCAAAGCATCTTTTTTCCCTTTAAATGGAACGATGTCGCCATTGAACTTCGTCGAAACAGGTGTAACCCTCTTTCAGTGAGAAGCTCGGCAATTCTTTTTTTAACCCCATGGTGTCGATAGGTTAGGATGTTCTGTGGACAGATTCCCAACACGTGAACTGGGGTTTCTGACTCTCTGCCGCATTTACGACAGAGGGGTCCACCACTTCCGATCGCTTGTCCTCCGGCACCGGGAACCCCACGAAGAGGGGCATAATTCATATTTAATTTGAGGGCTCCAGCCCACTCCACGTAGAAAGGAGTTTCCTGTCGTAGATGAACTGATTGGTTTTCGGGTTATCCTTGAAGTGGTGAACGTCTACGCCTTGCCATCTGCATTTCGAACAATCATCGAAGGCTTTTTCGCATAACATCTGCCTCAGCTTCTTCACATTGAAATTCTCTTTCACGTTCGCTACTTCCAACCCTAACCTTCGGACACTTCAGCTTCCTAATTGAAAACTTCCTGGAAATTTGAGTCGGTAATCTTAGCCAATCTCTGGGCGATGGACCGCCCAGAAGAGGAGTTTCCCACAAGCATCTGAGGAATCCTAAACCACGATAGCGCCTAGGGACATACAGCAAAGCAGAAGCACTATTGGCTGGCAAACCTATTAAAGTTATCACGCTCCTGCATATGATTATATCTATGTTATCGAGAAACGCCGGTTGGAGCTTCGTCAAAGGTGCCGCCTGGAGGGGAAATGTAAGTGCCGGAAAAACGTACTGGTTGAAGACGTTGAGCTTCTGGTCGGGTTTTAAAAGATTGGAGACCACCAGTTTATCTAGATTGCGGCTCACTTTGGAGATTGCACTGCCATTGAATTCCAAATCTCCGGAGAAACTACATCCCAAGTATTTAATTGTGGCCCCATCTTCGATTCAAACTATTTGATCACCGTTCTCCAAACCGATGACAAAACGGATTTCACTAATGTGCCCTTCCTTAGAGTAATGGACCAACTTTTCTGTGGGTTCACTGAGAGACCAATTTCCCTCAGTATTCTTTGGACGCTGTCAGCCACTCTTTCAGCTGCTTTTCTACTCGAAGTAGTTATCTACGCGAAGCCCGTTAAAAGAAGACCTATCCTGTTTACTAGCAACTTTGTAGCCAAACTCACTTGCAAATTTTTGATCACAGATTTCATCGTAGATGTGGTCAATGCCTATGTTAAATAGTGTAGGCGACAAAGGACCACCTTGAGGAACACCGCTCAGAACAGTTATCGTATTAGTTTTGTTTATCCCTACACAAACCTGAATCTGGTTATTACAGAGGAACGCTGCTATAGCCTTCCTCAAGTCTGGGGACACACCCTTATGTGATCATGACCAATGTTGTCACATGCACCGGTGACGTCCAGAAATGCGACAACAGCATCTTCTTTCTTCTCTTTCGCGTTTTTTAGTACGGCATCTATCAGCCGGGCGCACGTGGCAACCAGGCACGCCAACAAGGAAACCTCTTTGACTGGAATGAAATGAAATCTGCTTTCGAAGTTCATATCTAAACCTATTGGCGCACTTTTCATTTTCCTACCTGCTTGGGTTGCTAAATTGGTACTTATCCTAATTGTCAGCCATATTAATTTAAGACAAATAAGCAAAATTTTGAAGTTAAACAAAAATTGTTTTTTAGATATAATTGTAATAATACACTGTAAGAGAAAGTTGTGTAGGTATTTTACACAGGATGTTTGTGATCAAGGGGCCTTAATCCTATAGACAATTCTCGGTAATTTTGAACGGAATATAATATTTCTGAATACACTTTCTCATTAAGAAAAATGTACTTCCCAAACTTATTTAACGCATCGTCATTGATTTAACTAAAATTATATTTGATTTTAAAGTAATTTCCGCCTTTTCCTTTTTCTCTCTGACATCCTGATCCATTCATTTAATTAAAAAATTCAATCCTCGAATATTCCTACTATTATCTCTGCTAGAGATTAACCAATTGAATTAAAGACATATTTCGATTAGATAAAAAAAAGTTTTATTCCAGAATAGTATGAATAACATAGAAAACATAATACTTAGTAAATACACACAATAACCAAAGTTTGCTGTAAATTAAATTCTGAGTACTTTTCATTATTAAACATTTCTTCGCAACCTCGAGTAGCAAAAAATAAAAATAAAAAAAAGAAAGAACTTTCTGTTTTACTTGGGCTTTATAACAAAGGAAGGAAATTAGGCGGTCGAAACAAAAGGTAGCCCAGCTTTTCTTTTTGAAACAACCTTTCAGTCTAAATGTAAAGCTTATCTAGACTGGAAAAAAAAGTAGCCATTTTCCGAGATGAAGTAACAAATAGCCTAAACAGGCAAAAATTTGAATTAGGCCATGTGGTTTGTTAACAACAATCACCAAATTCAACAAAATTTAGAAGTGGATTCAACAGACTTAATTCTCTGTCCAGGTGTTCTATGTTACATTCTCCAACGAAAAATTCGCTACAAGCTCAACTTGATGTTCTGTTTATATATTGCATGGTATCCGACAAGAGAGGGTTTTAAATAAAATCCATTAATCGAAATTGTAACTTTATTGAATAATTTTTTTTTTTTTTTTATTGTTTAGTTTCTCAAAAAATACCTCAGATAATCTTCTTCAAATTTTACAAAATTATACCATGCAGACGGAAGGGATTAGCTCAGTGGTAGCGTGCTGGACTATCAACGCGGAAGTCCCGGGTTCGAGTCCAGTTGCTGCCCATAGATTTTTTTCTTCCTAGGATCCTCTTACAGCTCACAGTCCGGTGATGGACAATGTTGTGTGTAACGAGAGAACACTGTCCGGAGGCCGGCAGTGCACTGAGAAGGCTCCGAATTTGGGGTAGTTATATGGGCCATGCCCTATGCAGGGGGATATCATGTAGGCCAGATATAGACTCAAATTAAAACAATATATAAAACAATACAGTAGCTAGCCATATTCAGTATTATTCTACTAATAAAAATATAAACGAAAAATAGAATGTTTTCTAATAAATGCTCATAAGTTGCCGGGCCTTTACGCCCTACAAAACTGGTTACACCAGCATTTAAATTTTAAAATTATTACCCAATTGTATTTCACAAAAATGGAAAATTATTCAAAATATATTATTTTACTGATGTAAATAATGTTTTTTTATCTTAGCATGTTTTCCTTTTAATTGATTTTGACCCTGAACCATATCATCAGTTTTCCTCTCAACTAACACCGTCACTATCTGCTGCTTTTCAGTTTCGTGTTACAATGAGAATTTTTTTTTTTTTTTTAATTTAGCATCTCATTTCCTTTGGAAGAACTTTTGACCTCTTACGGTTCAAAATTGAAAATAGTAGCTCTCCCATATTTAGTAGATTGACAACATTTTTGCCGTGGAGTTTTTAAAAATTTAGTAAGACAATTTCGTAATATTGACTCACTACTTTCTCTTATATCCTAATAAGAGGAAGTCCCGGAAATCCTGGCAAATTTTCAATATCAAGTATTCACCGAAAAAAACATATTATCAGATCCCCTGAATCCAAAAAAGTGATTTTTAGAAAATGCTCTCTGTGTGTGTTTGTACTAATAATAAAAAAAAAGATTACGAACGGATAAAAGCCCGCAGATGTTATCTAGCATTGAGGACCACCTTAAACACATGGATATCGTGTTTGCATTTATTAATTATTAACATTTTCTAAATGAATGAGTTCACTGCCTCTCTCCAAAGTAGTCTCGCTTTTTGTTATTTAAAAATTATTATAAATGACGCTGAAAACCGGGATATTTTAAATTAGGGTTAATATCTCTTATATGCAATGGTAGAAAGAACAAAGTGTATGTAGAGATTAATTCATTAATTTCACACCACTAACACAAACATTAAAGATTATATCGTCTTAACACTCTTCTTTTTTTTTAAATAAATTTTACTTTGAGCTTACTGTTTCAGTATGGGGGTGTGTGTGTGGTTCACGCCACCTAGAAACACTAAGTTTTATTTCTGTAGATATAAAACACCTTCCTTTATTTCATCTTTTTTTTATTTTTTTTAATTGCGTACAACAAACAAACTTCTAGGAATTACTAGTATAGTACGCTCTCCTATATTTTTAGTTTACTATTTAAAAACTAGTCCCATATCTTTCTACTATTTTTCTAAAATAGTCCAATCTTTGACTAAACATTAAATCTTTCATGTGATCCATACAAATTCAGTCATCTCTAGATGAATTAAGTTTCATATGTATAGAGAGGCTTTCAAAGCACTAAATCCATACGGGTTTAGCATAAAATGTTATCACGGCATAAATGAAGCAAACACAGCTTTGATTTGAATCTTATTTCATTTATATGTAGAAGAAAACTTTTAAAATGTTACTTCCTGTTTAAATTTCCAATTATTATCTCCAATAGCTATATACTCTGTTAGATGTAAGATGCGTGGAGGGGTGGCTGTTACAGAGTCAAATCCACTGTTATTCAGACGATCTAGTGCGCTCTTATATGCGTTGAAACTGTAAGCCAGTCCGATTGGAATATTCTTCCATAACCTTGAATGTTTAGATCCCTGAAGAAATGGGTCCATTGTCTGAATGATCACAGTGTAAAAAAACTTCTTGAGCTCAGATTGTAGAGTTCAGAGGAGGGATTAGATTTTTGTTTCTTGATTAGTTTGGTTTTTATCATGGATAGGGCTTGTGACGATAGATTTTCACTCTAAGAGGAGATTATAGTTGGTTTCATTTTTACTCTCTCTTACTTCTTAGTAAGAGGAAGCAAATTTGGTATTCCGTTTAGGTACTATGACCATATAAGACCCGAAGATTTCTGGTAAAGTCCACAACCGGAAGGGTGACTTAAGTAAAATTTTTGTTTACTATTTTTCGTGATTTTCTCGAAAGCTGTGCCAACGATTTTCTTTAAACTTCTACACACATAAATACCTCTCTTTTATTTGAAACATTTTTCTGGGAAAATTGTTTTTTTTGTGGGGTTTCTAGGGGAACAGTAGCGTTATGTTTTCCTCTAAAGTACCACTTCAGTATAATATATAATTTTACCACCTCATAATGTTAATTCACATTGGAAGCATTGCTGGAATTCCAACTTTGAAGGAAATCCGTTATGAAGTTGCGATTTTACACAATAGGTTTTTGTTTTTGAGTTTTTTTTTAATTTTCTTGAAAATGGTTTACAAGGATTTTCTTTATTAAACTTCGAATGCTTGCTACATAAATAGAAACATAACATTTTTATTTGTAATATTTTTTTGAAAAAAAATTGATTTTAGAGGAGGGGTACTGGAGGTCTATCAGTTAGTTTAAATTTAAATTGGCACAAGCTTTGCTGGTTTCGACGTAGAGCGCTCCACATAAAGCCGCTCAGGTATAGGAGTAAAATCTCCACAACTATTTCTATGGCTAACCCAACTAAACATTGAAATAATGTTATAATATTTTGCATGTATTAGATTTAGTTCTACAAAACTAATGAAAGATAATAAATATATAAGCATTTGCAATAATAGCTTATAGAACCGTAATTTAATTTAGGCACAATTTCGTATCAAGTCAGTTGGCAGATTTATCGTGTAAGTTGCACAGAGAAATAAAAAAACAGTTCACCGAATCACCACCACCAGCTTAGGATGTTTACATTTCATTTATACATTTGATAGCCGTGAAACAATAATTTAGCACAGGTTGCATCCATAGGTCTCTCTTCCCACCAGATTCTGTTGATTTGTATTTTGGTACAGTGTAATCCAATTGATTTGATTGGTTGTAAACAATCATTCTGGATTTTTCATTTATTTCAGATTTTATTTATACTCGGGATACAAAAGTAAAGGACTTGTATCTGTGTTATGTTTATTTTGTTGAACAAGAGATTAGTTTCCGGTTTTCATCGCCTGTTAGAGAAAGAGAGAGAATTGAAGTATTGATTGCAGTACAACATTCAGCGCAGTCACTAATTTTTTTTTTTTTTTTTGGCTAAATATAGGTAAGCAAAAATCTCTTTCTTCTATCAGAAAAAAAGAAATTAAAATTCAGTTCTATTTGTTAAAAAAAAGAAATCTGATATGAACGACTGACTTTCATTGGCTGCAATTTACATTTTATAAGGGTATTACAAACTTAAAACTATTTCACTTAAAATACTGGTAATACGTAATGACGTGTCTCTAAAAAAATAATTAGACAAAAAAAATCATGTATTTCCGGTTAACCGATTTTCTTCAAACTCGAAATTTTGCCAACACATTAAATTCTTATTTATTAAATTATATAGACGATAAAATCGCATAATTATATATTGACTAGCTAACCCGACCACGCTTCGCTGCGGCTTAGTGTGTTTTAGGCTTAACCATGCGTGATTTTGATGATTTGTTCGATGCTTTGGAATACCCTGTCGAAATTGTCTTGAAAATATGGCAGCTTTGGATCGTTTTGAAGATGAGCTCATATTCGTTGTTAAATGAATTTTTTTTACTGTGCTCTAAAGAGTTTGAATATTTCAAGCAGGCATGCAATCATCAGCTGGTGTTGAGCGAAGGTATCACTGGAAGTGTTTGCCTGAAGTCACCGGATAGTAACACCAATGCTCGATCACCAAATGGAACCTGATTATTCACAACCTTTCAATGTATGTGTTATGTCTATGATAAATGGAAAACATAAGACATTACGAAATAGAGACTTTATTAGTTATGACAAAATACACACATAATGACATGACATAATAATGGTATGACGCGTAGTAATGGACGCCGTTGTTCGTACCACACCCACGACAGCTGGTGAGGCCAGTGTTGCCACCATCTCACAACATCTCTCCTTCAACAGAAACAGAAGACATTAGACAAATGACTACATATTTGACACAATATACAGAAGACATTAGACAAATGACTACATATTTGACACGATAATCATATTAATAGTTTTCTGAAAAAGTAAACCTTCTGGGAGGACGCACTTCACGATTACTTCTTCTAATCTGGGGACTGGTTTCTTCAGTCTGCTGGGCTGGGGGAGAATCACCTTCATCTTTCAATGACGAGTCGTTCTGGAGTGGCGCCGGGAGGATATGCTGTCTATTTCTTCTGTAGCTAACCCCGCCTGGCGATTCTACTGTATATGACCTTGGATGCGGGCCCTGGAAACTCACCTTGGCCGGCAACCACTGAGCTTCTGGGTCCTTTTTGTAATAGACTGGATCTCCTGTTTTCAGGGGTGCCTGAGGCCGAGCCTTCCGATCATAATAATGCTTCATATATTTTTTATTTTTAAATTTGTTTTGTTTATGACCGTGAAAGTTCACTGTTTTTGGTCTGAGGATGCTGGAGGTTGTCGGCAGTTGCGTTCTGAGTGATCTAGACATCAGTAGCTTTGCTGGAGATTCTAAGTTTCCTCTTGGTGTTGTCCTGTATTGGAGAAGAGCAAGATAAGGGTCAGTCTTAGACATTTCACATTTTGATAAAATAGTTTTAAAGATTTTGACTCCAGACTCAACTAACCCATTAGATCTAGGAAGATATGGACTTGAGGTTTTGTGGTTAATTCCCCAATCGTTCATGAAACATTCAAATTCCTTGGAATTGAAAGGGGGGCCATTATCACTTATTAACTCCAAAGGAATGCCATGTCGAGCAAAATTAGTTTTTAGTATGTTTATAACTTTCGATGATGTAAGCAGTGTGAGTGGAGCTACTTCAAAATAATTTGAATAGTAATCTTCTACGACGATGTATTTATTTCCTTTATAATCAAGAAGATCTATCCCAACCCTCTCCCACGGCAGACTAGAGAGTGGATGAGGTTTTAATGGTTCTGGAGGGTTGTTAGGACGGTGACTGATACATATTGGACAGGAGAGTACAATATTAGTAATATCTTGGCCCATATTGGGCCAGAAGACTATACCTCGAGCAAAGCTTTTAGATCGCACTACGCCCAAATGACCACGATGAATGATCTTCAGAATGTCCTCCCTTAGGTTATACGGAATGATAATAGATCCAGTTTTGAATACTAGCCCATTTTCTGAATGAATTTCTGACCTTATATTCCAATACGGATGAACCGAATCTGGTACTTGACGCTTATTTTCTGGCCAGCCTTCCTTATAAAGTTTTATCAGTAACTGCAAAGTTTGATCTTCTGCTGTGCCGTCTTGAAGCCATTTAAGCTTTTGTTCTGTAACAGGGAGGTTCTTCGTTAGCATATTGACATGAACTCTGATTTCTTCGTCCAACTCGTCCTCAGACATTTCTGGAAGAGGAGCCCTTGATAACGTATCTGCAATGTACATTTGACTACCTGGTTTGTACTGTACTTTTAATGAGTATGGCTGTAGTTTTAGTAGCATTCGTTGAAGACGACTTGGTGTTTCTGCTAATGGCTTCTTAAACAGTGTAATCAGTGGCCGATGATCTGTTTCGACAATAACTGTTTGTCCATACACAAACTGATGAAATCGCACGCATCCAAAGACTATGGCATATAACTCTTTTTCAATCTGTGCCATCCTTTTTTGTGACTCTGTTAACGTTTTAGAGGCATATGAGACAGGGTGTCCCTGTTGTAGCAGTACTGCTCCGACAGCCGACTGAGAGGAGTCTACTGACAAGACGAGTTGCTCATTTGACTTATAATGCTGTAGAACGGGTGCCTGAGTAATTAACTCCTTAAGACGTGTAAATACTTTCTGATGATCCAATGTCCAATTCCATAACTTATCATTTTTTAGTAAGTCTCTAAGACCTTCCGTTTCCCTTGCAAGATTTGGAACGAATTGTCCTAGATAGTTTACTAGGCCTAGGAAGCGCTGTAACTCCTTCTGAGATGCAGGTGACGGCATTTTTAATATGGCTGTGACTTTATCACCATCAGGCGATATACCTTCTCCATGAAAAATATGTCCTAAATATTTGACATGATGTTTTCCAAATTGGCATTTTTCTCTGTTGAATCTCAAATTAATTTCTTCAGCGCGCTGAAATACTTCACTTAGCCTCTGATTGTGTTCTTCTACAGTCTTTCCCCAAACTAATAAGTCATCAAAATATACCATTACACCTGGCAAATGACCAAAGGCGTCAGTCATTTTATGATGAAAAATCTCAGGAGCACAATTGAGACCATAAGGAAGCCTTGTGAAACAGTAGCGACCATAAGGCGTGTTGAATGTACAAAGTTGAGTGCTTTCTTCATCTAACTGGATCATCCAAAACCCACTACTGGCATCTAGTGTTGAGAAAACCTTAGCGCCTGCTAACTTAGACCTGACCATGTCTACTGTCGGTATCGGATAGTGAGACCTTCTTAGAGCTTCATTCAAGTTTCTTGGGTCAAGACAGACTCTAAGTTGTCCCGTCTTTTTCTCAACTAGCAGTAACGAACTTACCCAAGACGTAGGCTCAGTTATTTTTTTGACCACTCCTTGCTTCTCCATTGATTTGAGTTGTTCCTCTAGGCGACTCATCAACTTAAACGGTATTCTTCTTGGTGGATCTATCTTAGGCTGAATATCCTTGTTGATATAGATGTGGCATTTTCCTGGCAAACAGCCTAAGCCTTTAAAAATAAATTCATACTTAGCTAGGATTTTATGTAATTCTGGAGATTGCAATTTTCTATTCTCCGACGTAACGTTGTATACTCTAGTGACGATCCCCATTCTAGAACAGCATTCCAAGCCTAAGACTGTTGGACAACTTATGTTTGCAATAAGGAAAGTTATATTAACCTGTTGAGACTCATTTTGCAAACTCAATTTACAGTTTAATTCGATTTGGCCTACTATAGGTACATCATCTCCCGTAAATGAATTTACCTTTTGTTTGGACTCCTGTAATTGATCAAGTGGTATATTCAGTGAGTTGAAGACATGTAAAGACATTATATTTGCTTGACTCCCAGTATCCAAAAGACATTGAATAGTAACTTCTTTAACTGAAAGTTGTAGTGTCCACGATTTAGTAGACTTGCCATTTAGAACACCTATAAAAAGATCTTCAAAGTTATTTTCAACAGGTATATTTACTTGACTGGCTGCTGAGCTACTGGCATTAATAATGCGAACAAATTTTGAACGACACATTTTTTGAAAATGATTAATATGATTATCGTGTCAAATATGTAGTCATTTGTCTAATGTCTTCTGTATATTGTGTCAAATATGTAGTCATTTGTCTAATGTCTTCTGTTTCTGTTGAAGGAGAGATGTTGTGAGATGGTGGCAACACTGGCCTCACCAGCTGTCGTGGGTGTGGTACGAACAACGGCGTCCATTACTACGCGTCATACCATTATTATGTCATGTCATTATGTGTGTATTTTGTCATAACTAATAAAGTCTCTATTTCGTAATGTCTTATGTTTTTCAAATTTAAAAATTAATTCTTCAAACTTAATGACATCTTCACTAATATTGAAGGAATTAAATATTTCCACAGCTCTTTCGCCAATAAAATGTAGAAGAAGTGCAACCTTACGTGAATCCTCTGCATCGCTGTATCCACTAGCTCTAATAAATAAGTTAAAAGATTGATACCATCTTTTCCAGTTACATTTCATGTTGCCTTCCATTGCCAAAGGTGGAACCACGCCAGAGAGCCCCATTCTTCGTGAAGGGACGATCGTATTTTCATCATTAAACGTATCCTCTGTTTTAATCATTTTTAAAGTTTAATTATAACTAGGTCACCAATAAATGGTAAACAAGAACGACAGTTTATATAATTATTAGAACTTAGTAATATAATAAAAGAAATTTCGAAAAACACAAACTAGTTCAAACACAAAACTAAGTGAAACTAATCCGAATTATAACTAATAAAACTTACTAATTATTTCAACAAAGGCAAGGAAACAAAATTTAAGGAATTTAACTAAATTACTTTGAAACGCAATAAGACATTTAAGAGAAGTATTATTGTTTTTTAAAACGACAAGTCAAAATGTTCAAATACACACTCGGTTAACACCTGACACCATGTTATGTCTATGATAAACGGAAAACATAAGACATTACGAAATAGAGACTTTATTAGTTATGACAAAATACACACATAATGACATGACATAATAATGGTATGACGCGTAGTAATGGACGCCGTTGTTCGTACCACACCCACGACAGCTGGTGAGGCCAGTGTTGCCACCATCTCACAACAGTATGGTCCAATGCTCCCAATGACTTCTTATATGCCACTGTACACTCATCCCATACAATGATTTTGCATTCCCGAAGAACCTTTCCCATTCCTGATGTATTAAGAAATGTTACATGTTGGGTTTTCTGTGCAGTGACTGTTTAGTGACAGTTTAAGAGCTGAATGCGCTGTTCTACCTCCTTCCATCAACGTAGCAGCAACACCTGGAGAAGCAAGTGGTATCGCAAAATGGCCGTTCGAACGGATTTTAGCTCAGAATTTCCCGTTTCCGTGGGAACTTCGGAGTAAAAAGTATATATAAACACTCTTATATAGAAATGCAACGTTGTGTAAAAATTTCAAGTCAATCCATCGACTACTTTTCGAGTTTTGCTGCCACAAACATACGGATGCTGAATTTTTATATCGTATAGATATGGATTGTAGTGGGAAACCTAACATCACCCCTTCCCCCAGAACTTCATTAAATAAATTTTCCCAGAAAAATATTTCAAATAAAAGTTGTAGCAGTTTGCACGATTAGTTCATATTAGTTGGGAGTCGGCGTTTTAGGGGGGGAAAAATCGCAAGAACTGAAAAAAAAAAAATCTATTTAATAAAGCGGTAATTCAAGTCGATCGATTTTAAGTAAAACTTTATTTTATCGCGCCTCCTCCTGGTGGCATCTAAACGAAATTACCAAGTTTCATAGCTTTCTGTGATATTATGTGATTAAGTTATGCGGAATGCAGACCAACCACACAAACCACGATCTTCCTTATTAAAATTTGGAATGCTGCTGCACAGATATATATATATATATATATAAAACTGTCCACATTTATTTGGAATATTTTTTTCAGCAAAATTAATTGTAGGAAGTGCTTAAATACTTAAAAATCTGTAACTCCTTTAAAGAGGTTAAGGACAAAGTGCATTGCAAAGATCACAAATTTTCTTCAGACAAAATATTTCTACGGAAATAAGAGTTGTGTTAGTTTTCTCTATTGAATTTCAAAAAATCAGCATTGTATTCATGCACAAAAACATTTGTAACCATTAGTAGCTAACTTCAAACCATGTTTGAAAGAAAATTTGTCTGTACTCAGAGAAAGTCGTGTAAGTAACTGTAAGTACGAAGAAGTATATTGCAATGGTGGCAAATTTTCGAAATTGAGTTTTCATCGGAAATCCATAGAAATTTCAAATTCCCCCTAAGTACGACAGAAATTGTTATTACTTAAAGGTCTTTGTGTGTGTATGTTTTTTTTCCCAAGCAAAATATCTCAAAAAACAAAGATTGAAGCTGAAATTTTCGTATTCAGTTTTTGGTACTACTGCTATATCTGACACGGAAGATTTCAAGGAAAATTCATCAACCAGGATTTAAACTTGCCGCTAAAAGTTTTAGTTGCGACTGTCGGTACTCCAATACTAGTTACCCTACGGTGTTATACATGATGAGCCCACTACTTTATGGCACTCCACCACCTGATTTAAACAACAATTTTAAAGAAAACTTTTCCTATATTGAATTATCGTATATTGTAGTAAAAGAAAGTGGTGTGTCCGTTTGCCGCCTCCAGATTATTATTACCTTTTTTTAAATAAAGAGTAAATAGAGACAAGTTTGTATGTAACATTACATCATAGACGAATGAATAGAGGCGGAAGATTTGAAGTTAGTAGAGATGTAAGTTAATAATTTTGCTTAGGCTATGCAATAGAGGGCGTAACACTAATAATAATATGTATTTTTAGAAAGTGGACGAAGGAGAGCCGACTGTAGTGGATAGGAACAGTGGGTTGTGATGGGATGGATAGCTTTGGGGAATAGGGTTGTTTCGCGTCATCCATATGCAATCAAGTCTGGGGGACTTCAAAAGAGGCTTGTCGTTGGGCTACCCATTCCCAGTCAATCTCTCTCTCTCTTCCAGGCAATGGAATTGGCTTCAGTCTGTTCCCTATCGCTGTTTTCTCTTTCTCTCTACAGTGTAGCTCTGTCTTGCTCACTAAATCTACCTCTCTCATTCACCACTGACTAGCGTTATATACACATCGCATAAAATAATGATCGCCCGCTCTGTTTTCTCCCCTTTTCCATAGCCTTGCCAGACTTTGGCCGCCATTTTGCAAGACGGACCCAATCTAAATTCTTGCTTTTTCCCATTCTATAGTTAGTTTTTGTTTCTATCCTTTCCCCAACTACTGTAGAGTTTTTTTGTTCATTTATTGTTTAATTTTTTAATTTTTAATTTAACATCTCTATATATTTTATTATTATTAATATTTCCCCTTTTATTCTCTTTTCAGTACTGTTACCTTATTATCTTAAATAATTACTGCCCTTATTATATCAGTGTATTGATTTTATTCCTCAGTAGTTATTTTAATTAGAACAAGGATCAGAACTCTATATTAAGTAATATTTATAAAACCAACTTCTTAAATTTTTACTTTGTCTTACTGCTGTAAGTGTAACTAAATCCGATCCGTAATTTTACGTCTTCAACCAATACTAAATTTATTCCACATTATTCCTCAGTATCAGTTTGGATTTCCAAACTTTCGATCCCACGATTCAGCAAGCATGTCGCTTCTTAGACTTCATCGCCATCTTTCTCAACGGGTAGCAACACTACACACTGGTGTGTATTCTTGGACGTATCAGTGGCGTTAGATTGCGTTTAGCATGAAGACTTATTGTGGAAGCTCAAAGGACATATCTCTAACATTTACTATCTTATTCTGAAATCATATTTTACAAGCCCGCTTATTCCAAGTTATTCAGCGATCTTCTTGCCGGAATGTACAAGGCAATTATTCTGGCACCCATTCTTTACTCTTTTTATACTACTGATAATCCCACACAAACCAACACAATCATATTTATATAGTCGATGATAAACAGCTATACTTTCATCCTATAATGATCCACCCATACGTTTTCTCCAATATCTACTTCTAATTTACCTTCAGTTATTAGAATCCTGGCTCTAGCCAAATGGAAAATAAAAATCAATATAATAAATCTAAATTTATAGTATTCACCCATGAATAAAAAAATCATATTGTGAGTCTACTCGTACAATAACTTTATACCAGCAGCAAATACGTGTTCGTTACCTTGGATTTTACTTAGGCAAATGCCTGACTTGGAACCTCCATACTTCTGTAAAGTAAAGTGATACTTCCGGTTGACCGATTTTGATAAAACTTATTGTCGGCCTTATTGATAGCAATTGAACAAGATATTAAGTTTGAACATTCTGCCATTTTTCCCTTTTTTAAATTATACTGACCTTATATACGCACTTAAAACATAGACCAATTTTCTAAAAATCACATTTCAAAGGAACCAAAAAACGTGTACATCCGGAGAAAACTAGATATCGAAAATTTCACACGAACACAGTACTTCCTATTTATAAGCATTTAGGAGAAAGTAATTATGATTTTTGATTAAGATGTAATTTCATTAGTTTAGATCTTATAATATCTTTTCTATCATCTAATTAATATTAATTACGAATAAATATGATACCAAAATTCCAAATTTGAAGAAGATCGGTTCACCGGAAGTGCAACTTTGATGAACAGTTTTTTCAGTTTTTCGCCACTTTCTCCATTAAGAGACAGAGTTTCATTAAACTCGGGGTACTAATCGAGATATGCCTCTTTTGTTTGAAACAGTTTTCCGAGAAAGAGAGGTTCTGTGGGGCATAAGATCATGCTCGCTCACATATAAAACTACTAAACATTATTTTGCCAATTTAACTGTGTAAATTACATTAAGAGTGTTTCAAACAAGATTTTTTTTTTATTTTTAAAAGAAAGAAGTAATATAATTTAGATTGCTTATAGTTGGCTAGTTTTAAAAATGTGAGGACCAAACCTAGCGTATGCCGGCCGCCACATAACAAAAATCCCCAGAGTAGGTAGTGGAGAGATGAAAAGAGATGGAAAGTCTGGCAGGACAGACATTGGCGGCAGGAGGCGGTTGTTGCCTGAGCATGTCCATATCTTTCTGGGTGTTCCTATAGTGATTCCACCTCCCACTATTCCCTACGCCTCCGGCCAGTAAAGGTCGCATACCGCCTTCCCCTTCCTAATACTTGGCGAGCCCCATATTGCACATTCTCAGCATCCCTGCTTTATCCCCATCGGAATGTTATATGTATCTTATTCAAATATTGAATTCCAAGCACGTTAATAGTATATGGTGCTTGGTTACTGTTAAAGTTTAACATATTTTAGTTATTACATTTTCCCATTTTTCTTTTTTTCTTGTTCGGTTTTCTTTTATTTCCTGCAAACTCAATAAAGTTGAAATTTTCTTATTATTATTTTCTAGCAAATACTTTGTTATTTAAGTTGTTGTTGGTTTAAGTTATTTGTCACGACCGGAAATGATGATGACGTTGGGAATAAGATAAGAGACAAGCACTGTTTATTATTACAAATGTTTACACTCACAATTTATATTGAATGTTTCACTTATATTTCATATAGTCCGATGTAGCTTTTGGTCGAAGTCAGAGGCACTTTCAATTGCTTCAATGTTCCAGTTTATAATTTTACTTAAATTAAATAAAGATGTAATAGATCGACGCTACTTTCTCCATTGCTGATCAAAACAGTTAGGATATCTTTAAGAATATAAAGAGTTTTCAGCGAAAAACTCTTCTAATAAACGTCCTCTAGTATCTGTCTGTCTTTTTATCATACCAAGAAACTGAGTGCGAACAGCTATCATTTTCAATTATCAATTTTTTACTACAAATATTATTTAATATAAAATATATTACTCATAAATTGTAAATTTGATTTGATATCATTTTTTTTCCCCCAGATAACATGAAAGTAGAAACAAAATTTTGTGTTTTTATAGTTCAGTTCAATTAAAATATGGTCCTCATTTAAAAACTGGAAAAATAGGCAGACATTGAGGATGCGGATATAAACAACAATTGCAGTTTTTTTTCTGTTGAAAACCAAAATTAATAACTTGTAAAAGCATTTGGAAAACCGATGACATTATTTATATATTTCTATTACAACAATATTTTCTTCAGTTATTTCCTCCGGTATATTGAGGACAATTAATGAAAGTTTATGTTTATCCACTAAGGAAGTGGTAAATTCTTTATTTAATTTGTGTATATCTCATTACAAAGTTTATCATATTTAGCATTAGTTTCTAAGATAATGTTGTTCCTATTTTTAAAAATTTTAAAACGTGCAACCCACAATTTTCAATTTCTGAGGATTGATTTTTATTCCTAATGAAATATTTAGACTGTTCTGAATTCATATAAAGTTTTTGAATATTGCTAGGAATATATTTTATTTATTGGAATACCCACTCGAATGGAATACTTAAAGATTTTCCCGAAAACGGCTTCAACGATTTTCTTAAAACTTAATAGGTATACCACTCACATACAGCGTCCTACAACTTTTATTTCTAACATTTCTCAGGGAAAATTTATTTAAGGGGTTTTTTTGGAGGGGAGGGGCGGAGTTATGTTTCCTCTAAAGTGCTGTTTTAATTCATTGCTCGATTCAATTATAATATTGATCAGAATTAAATATGTTGCCAAATTCTGAGTTTGAAGAAAATCAGTTGACCGGAAATGAGTTTTTATTGAACAGTTTTTTCAATTTGCTACGATATTCTGTCTGAAAACATAGACTAGTTCCATGAAACATGTTATACTAACTGTAATTGGACAAAATATCTCAAAAACAAAACAAAAATCGCTTGGTATTCCGTTTATGACCTATCACCGAATCTGTTATGAAGGTATCGGCCAAAATTCATCAACCGGAAGTGCGATTTTACTGAATTTTTTTTTTAATTTCATTTTTTCGCGATTTTCTCAAAAACACTTCCAACGAAGTTGTTTAAACTTTGACCACTATCTACACAAATGAATCCTTATCATTTTTACTTGCATCATTTTCTCGGAAAATTTGATTTTTTGGGGTTGTTTTGGGATAACAGTGACTTTTAAGCTTCCCTATAAAGTACCATTTCAATGCAATATATGGTTATACCACACATAAGAAGTCTTGCTGGAATTCCAAATTTGAAGATCACCTGTTAACCGGGAATTGCGTCTTTACAGATTAGATTTTTTTGTTATTAATTTTTTCACGAAATCGACAATAACGATTTCCTTTAAACTTGGTAAGCTAATTGCACAGATATAACGTATAACTTTTATTTGAAAAATTTTTAGGAAAAATATTGATTTTGAATAGTTGTGCAGTATTTGTAACGTTAAATTGCAAATGTTATAAATATGCAGTTAATTTTTTATTTTTTTTTGTGGCTCTACTGGCTATAATCATTTCTGTACCTGCCAAGTTTAGTAGGTACATACTTATCTCCCGACCACCCCATATTTATGTCAGGACACTCATTTATTTAAAATTTGAGATTTTAATAAAAGTTCTCCTTGTATATTTATATAATTGTACTAATAGAAGCAAGAGAAAATCGTCTTGAGTGTTGCATACCAGATATTTTTTAACTTCTGGTGACAAAAACTGCAATTGCATAAAAAATTTTGCGGAAATATTGCGTTTAATTTAAGTTAGACATACGTATAAATAAGTGCACCATAAAATAAAAATAC
>JAAEAF010012853.1:0-24473 GCA_011037195.1 Triatoma infestans
TTTTGTACTTTCTCTTACTCCTAAGTAAGAGGAAGTATTGTAATCATATCAAATTTTCGATATCGAGTTTTCACCGGAAATATCCGTTTTGAGGTCCCCTGAGTCAAAAAAATTAGTTTTTAGCAAATGGTCTGTGTGTGTGTCCGTGCCTGTGTGTGTGTGTGTATATGTATGTATGTGAATAGCATAGCTCAAAAACAAAAAACCGTAGAAAGTTAAAACTTGATATTCCATTTAGGCATCACCGTGGGATCTGACCTACGTTATCTGTCAAAATTCCTCAACCGGAAGTACCACTTTACTAGTTAGATTTTTTACTTTTTTGCGATTTTCTCAAAAATGGCTCCGACAATTTTCTTTAAACTCGAAATATCAACCACATATTCAAAGACCTACAACTTTTATTTGTAACATTTCTCCGGGAAAATGCAATGAAGGGCACTTTTAGGGGAGGGGTGGAGTTAGGTTTCCATGTAAAGTGCTATTTCAGTTTTATTAGACGTTCTGTCATCTAAATAATGTTGAATTGAATTAAATATGTGTTGTTGAAATTCCGAGTTTGAAAAAAATTGGATAACCGGAAGTGCGTTTACTTAACCACTTTATTAAATGATTTATTCTCTTTTTCGCAATTTTCTCAAAAATGGCTTCGACGATTTTTTTTGAAACTTCATATATAAATTAAACATGCAAAGATCTACATCTTTTATTTAATACATTTCTTTGGGAAAATTCTTTTAAGGGCACTTTTAGGGGAGGGGTGGGGTTATGTTTTTCTCTAAAGTGCTATCATAGTTGATTATACAATTCTATCATCCAAACATAATTAATTAGAAATAAATAGATGGCTGAAATTCCGTTTCAAGAAAATTAGTAAACCGGAAATGCTCTTTTACTGAACAGTTTTTTCAGTTTTCGACGAATTTCATTCAAATTTGGTACACAAACTATGAAATTAGGTCAATTATAATTTTGAGAACTGGAGTAAGAGGAAAGTTGTGTGAGTGTTTCACACCAGATTTTTTTTTTTTTTTTAAGCATTCTTCCTCTGATCAACATTGTTTACCACAACATTTACACAGACGTCGTCAGCATATTATTGGAACATTTTGTTTCCAAAGAAGGAAACAACAGAAAAATTCAGTTTATAACATTTTGTCTAAAGCCGATAATTTGCATTTTATTTATTAAAATCTGAAACTAGTCTGGCCATATGCCGCGGTGTTGACTAAAAAACAGAGCCCACATGACTCCATTAAAATAAAAGCAAATGCAATTATTTGCATTAATTACTGTTTTCATTTGGCTGTATATACAGTTTTCCTGAGATGTAGAACAATCGCTTTGATTAGTTCCGCAGAGTTTGAATAGCCCGAGAGATTTTTGCCACATTGAGTGTGCAATCTGATTTTGTTCTGTGCAAGTCTATGTTATCACACTTATAATCAAGACATCCTGATCATGCGCGAACGCCCGAAACCGGTCGATGGCCACAAAATGAAGCAACCTATCATTGAAAAAAATCTCGGATGTTTAAGATATTTGTTATGGTATCTAGCTACCATACTAGCTTAGTTTAATCAATCTTTGAAATGTTTCCATTGGATAGGAAGCTAGCGATTACTGGGCGGTAGAAGATGCAGTCAAAAGGGAATTTTCCGGTTGGTCATTATTACATTAAGAGAACTAATTCATTAGAGTCAGTAAGATTGAAAATGATTTTGAAATAAATTAGGGCAATCCCGATAAGTTATAAGTTAGAATTTCTTTAATTGAATGTACTCAGTTTCTTTTTTGTATATACCCATTAGGAACTCTCTAATAAAGTATGTTACAGTAATCAACTTCTCTAAAATGACCTCCTAAATCATTTAGTACAAAAAAGGATGTCAATTAATTATTGTCATCTCAAAACCAGCCCCCTTTTCATAAAGGATTGTATGTTCATTGTAATATAGCGCCCTCAATCTTTATCAAATTTCACAGTTAGGAATATTTCACTCTTATAATTAAGTTTTCCACGAAATAGTTTGTAAAGATTCTTGTCTGAAGAAATGTCCAATACTATCTTTTAAAGCTTTTAAAGTTTTTCTTACAGTGGACAGTGGAACTTTGAATGCCGAACGTCTTTATTCAGAAACATAAAATATAGTTCATTATTTCCAGTTATCTTGAATTTTTTTCGGACATTTGGAACTATGAACATTCTTACTATATTATCAGTATTCAAATCAGCATCGGTTCTGCGTAGACTGACACTTGAAGTTATAAGCAAGAAAACTGCACTTATTACATAAATTCATCACAACAACAACAAAAAATCTGGTGTGAAACAATCACACAACTTTCTCTTGCTCCTGTTCTCAAAATTATAATTGACAATGTTATAGTTTGTGTTCCAAATTTAATGAAATTTGTCGAAAACTGTTCAGTAAAAGCGCACTTCCGGTTTACTAAATTTCTTAAAATTCGGAATTTTAGCCATCTATTTATTTCTAATTAATTTTGTTTGGATGATAGAATTGTATAATCAACTGTGATAGCACTTTAGAGAAAAACATAACCCCACCGCTCCCCTAAAATTGCCCTTAAATGAATTTCCTCAGAGAAATGTTTTAAATAAAAGTTGTAGATCTTTGCTTGTTTAGTTTATATACGAAGTTTCAAGAAAATCATCGGAACCATTTTTGATAAAAGAGAATAAATCATTTAGTTAAGTGGTAAAGGAAACGCACTTCCGGTTATCCGATTTTTACAAACTCGGAATTTCAACAGCGTATTTAATTCTAATTAACATTATTTAGATGACAGAATTGTCTAATAAACTGAAATAGCACTTTAGATGAAACCTAACCCCACCACTCCCCCAAAAGTGCCCTTAAATGCATTTTCCCGGAGAAATTTTTCAAATAAAAGTTGTAGCTCTTGGCATGTGTGTTCTAAGTTGATGTTCTAAGTTTAAAGGAAATCGTTAGTGCCATTTTTGAGAAAATCGGAAAAAAGTAAAAAGTCCAACTAGTAAAGTGGTACTTCCGGTTGAGGAATTGTGACAGATAACGTACTGTCAGATCTCATGGTGATACATAAAAGGAATGTCAAGTTTCAACTTTCTACGGTTTTTCGTTTTTGAGCTATGTTGTTCACATACATATATACATACATACATACACACACACACACACACACACACACAGACCATTTTGCTAAAAACCACTTTTTTGGATTCAGGGGACCTCAAAACGGATATTTCCGGTGAAAACTCGATATCGAAAATTTGACACGATTACAATAATTCCTCTTACTTACTAGGAGTAAGAGAAAGTAATAAACCCAGTCTTTCTCAAAAAAACCTCTTAAATGAAATTTCCACAAAACTTCATTTCAAATAAAAATCATAGACCTACATATATGTATTGTGTATATGTTAGCGTTCAAGTATTGAATGTCGTCATTTTAAAAAATACCTAGTTATTTCATAGAATACCTGCCTGAGCTTGGTAAAGTATGAAATGAATTAAAAATTACATAGTTTAACTAGTTATTCTATGGAATAGCTAGATATTTTATGGATTAACTAATCATTGTTAGTTAGAACATGAAATAGAGATAATAAAATAATTGCATATTAAAATTGTTAAATTATATTTATTATATTACATATTTAATAAATAAATACTGTAAATTTATAAGAATTTCTGTTTATTTACTTGGAATGCTGGAGTGGCATTTGGAATTATAGAGAACATTATTTCTTAGTGAAGCATACCTTTTCTTGTCACACTGCTTTTACATGAGTAGTTTTTTGAAGCCATGACTTGTACTGGTTGGAGGGGGAGATGACTTTAACTCATTATCTTTATCATTAACATCATTCAGTGGTCTTTATAAACTAAAACACCTACTTTAACGAAGCGATGATCGTTATTCTATGTAATACCTAGTTAAGGTATAGACTGTTAGAACATTATACACTTTAACGGGGCTATTTAGGTATATAATGAAATAACTAGGTATTCTATACAATAACGGATTATAGGTTTTTAACGGTAACATAATGTAATGAAGTGTAATGATAATCGCAAAAAAAAAACAAAAAAAAAAACGGAAAATCCTGACAAATTTTGATAAAATTCTTTTGGCCGTTCCTTGACAGCACTAAACTAAATTAGTTTGAACTTTGTGCGATCCCCCCCCCCCCCACACACACACACACACATTATTTATTCACACAGTATGATTTCTAATAACCACTTTTTTGGACTCAGGGTAACGTAAAACATATATTTGTGATGTAAAACTCGTTATCGAAACTTTTACACAAAGCATTTGCAATTCTTCCTCTTAGAAAAGTAAGAGAAAGTAAAAAGAAAAAAATATTACCTACATACATAATATCTAATATAAATTACATAATGTACGTAAACTTTGTAATAAGCCATTAAGCAACTAGACGCAATGACCGTATGCATACAACGTTTAGGGCTATCCCCCTCATCACCATGTTTTAAAAAACTGGAACAAAATGTAGAAAAAGTACTTAATGAGTTTGCATGTTATGAGGCTACTGCATGTTGCTTTGCGGGCTGTAGGTTGAGTAGAGAGTCTAGTTGGAGTATAAGTCTAGCTGCCCTAGAGCTAATTCTTTGCTTTCATTTATCTCTGTTTCCCCCTCTGCTTCTTGAGTGGTAGTTGCTGTTTGTGTTTTTTTTTATTATTTTGTGACTTCTGTGCTTGTATTATTATTATTATATATATATATATACATGCATAATACCTTTAGGTACCTTTATATATATATAACTTATAAAAACCAAGTAACAAACATATTACTCCAGATATATGTATATATTATTTAAAAATAAAATATTTATATAGTTTCTGGTATTTTATCCGTCGTAGCATGCATATTTATTTTCTTGCTGACCGGTTTCGGATTTTCATCTATAGTCAGAGTAAATTTACCAAGTTCGGCTAGAAAGTTCACTTCAACGTAATGTTTGTCTTACACTCTCACTTGTTGGTTGTATATGATTATGTGGGAAGGTTATGAGGTTATGTTACTATGTGTGTGTATGTGTGTGCGTTTAATGGCAAAATGGAATTATTATAAATTATGATTAGACATAGAAGACATAGTGTATAATAAATTTGTATTCTGCTTTGCAGAATACGCCATAACTAAATTTTAATAGTGTAGCTAAATGAATTGTTTTACCAAGTTATTTTTATCAGGGGGGACTATAAGTTATTTCAGGAGAATACTGTACAAATAAGAATAGATAAAGCTTGACGAAAGGCGATGCAGAGTTTATGGACAGTCAATAGCTTCTACAAGTAATAAATAAATGTGAAATACAAGCCAAGTTTACACATGAAAATATTTAAATATGTTGGCAGCAAATGGCAAATTGGGGAGGACAATAAAATAAATCATAGAGGATATCAAATGTATTCGTTTTTATTTAACATACTTATTTTTAAATGATATTAATTTATGTTTAAATTAAATTAATAATATGTTTAGAGAGATGTGGTGGCATTTGTTAAGAATAAGGCACGGTAGGAGAATTTAAAAAAATTTAATAAACAAGTGTTAGTGTAACAGAAACATTACGTTGAAGTGAACTTTCTACACGAACTGATGATGGATAAAAATCCGAAACCGGTCAGGAAGAAAATAAATATACATGTTACGAACGATAAAATACCAGAAGTTATCCAGCATTGCGGATCCATCCACATATTCAGCATTTATATAGTTTTTTTTTTTTTATGAACAAATAGGTTTAAACGGTTCTTTACAGTTGCCCCTTCAATACCAGCCTGTTTTCTTTTATCGGTCAAGAATCGCTTTCCAGCATCACGTGGCTTATAAAATTGTGTCGTAATTTTTCCAATAATAGGCACTAGACATACAAAATTCGTTGAAATGGTGTTTGCAGAAGATAGTAAGGTCACATTTGAAATGGGAGGGGATGAAGTTGTTCGCGTCCGAGATTGTTCTCACATGCTCTCTGGATATCCAACTAAACACCCAATATTAGTCGCCAGCGTAGCCTAAAGTTTTATACTGTCTTAACTTATTTATGATGAAATAGTCGAATTCGTTTTTAGTTTGATTATGTAATGGAATCGTTTGATGTGATTCCTGATGTAGTAGATGTCTTGAAGAGGGCGGAAGTTAGTTGAGAGATTTTGGAAGTTAGTGCATCGAATTATTAATACGGATTTTATAAAAATAAACTGTATTTTAACAATAATTTTAACGTATAAATGGTAACTAATAACTAGCAAAATACTTAGGAATAAATAGAAGATAAATAAGTAATAAATTAGAATGATAAAATAAACGAACTAAGATGCACTACTAAAAGATAATAAGTTTAAATGAAACTGTGTGTAGTCGCGTAAACTGCTGCTCGTGTATATGGACGTGCTCGTATCGTCGTATAAGATATAATGATCTCTCGTTTATATATCGGTGTTGGCCACACTCACACCAAGACATCTGTCCTAGTGTGCGACCTTGTGCGACCTTCGTAGTTTGCTGACCTTATTTAGATCAGTGGCCAACCTTATCGGTGCTTGCTTTGATGTAAAGTATTGAAAAGGGCTTTGTTGTTTGTTTGGCCGGCATTGTCTTGAAGACGGCGGCCTGCTAGGTCGCTGGTTATAAATTGCTCTTTTATTACTGCCATCCTTTGTTAAGATAGCAGCTGTGTGGAACCACTTTGACATTGGTATGACTTTCCATGTCATTACAATTATCTGGATTTAAACATGTCCATTTTCTCAATTTCTTCTTTCTGAATGAATGTATTCATTATAAAAATATTACCATCAGTAAATTCGACCAGACGCTATCCTCTCTTTTGATTTCTTTCACTGTTTTCCACCATCTTTTCCTATAGAATTTTCTTCAGTACATTGTCCCATCTAGGTTGGCATACATATACCCCATTAATATGGGGTACTTTCATAATAGAACTTAGTCAAGAGAAATTTTTAGATTTTCCATAATTTCTTCACATTTCTTTTTCAGTTAATGATGATACGGTGGGGGGCAAGCACTTTATTAATTTTTATTCTTCCGGTATTTTTATTGTCCAGTTTCCAGATGATGTTTGATATTCTATTTGAATAAGTTATTATTTGATTGAAAGATATTATATTCTTACCTTTACTTTCATTTATTAAGATCCCTGTATCTCCTATAGAACCTTTTCCACTGAAATATAATGATAACTATGTCGTTTCTAATTTGTAAACACTGTTCTCCATTTCTTTTTCCTTCAGCAAGTCCCATGATATTCCATTTTATAATTTTAAGTACTTCTAATAATTCTTCAAAGTTTTAAGTCTTTTAATATTCTGCAGTTGTACAAATAGATTTTTATATCTTACATTTTCGTAAATCTTCTGTTTCTAATTTTTTCTATTTATTGCGACACTATTGTATTGCTTGGTTTTTGTCCTGGACTTATAATTGCTAGTAATCTTTTGCTTCCCTACAAAACGCTTCTTTTTATATTCTTCCTTCCTTGCCGTTTGCTCTATTTTCATTTAAGCTATAGTTTCTATCTAAACTATTGTCTCTATGGTGTTTCTCTTATTCGTCTTCATCTTGAATTTTGTTTCTTTTTAATTCTCTTTCTCCTCTTGCCAGCCGAGTTGGTAAAATCTCTTCATTTCTCTTTTTTCCCCTCTTTTTTTTCTAGTTTCCTACTTTCAGTTCTGCCACATCATATAATAATTATCATTAATCACAATTTATCATACTTCATAATAATCACTTTATGTCCTTGCTTAATGTTTTTCGATTAGATTTTAATATTAACACCCAAACTATTAACAGCATTGATACTGTCAGTACACATATTGTGTAAAATATCTCCATTATTATACAAAATAACTTACACCAAACCCATTTAAAATAATTAATTTGCTTCAAATTTATATTGTAACTCGTATAAAAATATACAGCTTGATCTTTTTGCAAATAACCTTCTAACGCATTAATTTTATTTAAATTACTTCTTGTTGTGCTTCAAATCCCTGATTGTAATTTAAAAATCTTATAGCAGCAGCGACTGCTTACATATATTGCTATATTGTTACAAACAGCAAATCCAGCAATTTTTATTCTTGTTTCATATTCGTTGAAATTACCACCAAGCAAAATGCACTTGTAGTAAGTTGGCCACTCTTCAAATCTGCAATATTGAACCAAACTTAAGTAAGCAATCCTTGCCAATTTACGATGAAGTACACCACCGGGTATATAATCAATAAACAAATCTATCTAAAATGAATACGTATATTTACATAATTTTTGAATAATCCAAACCACAAAATTTATAAATATAAGTTGTTTGACATTCATATGTAGTATAAATGAAATTTAATCTATATTTATCTTCTGAACTAAATGCTACATAATTATTATAAATGCGAGCCCATAATGTTGCTGATGTTCGGCTTGCTCTAAGCGCTCTCATCCACGTTAAAAATCCATCGGTACCAAAAAATGTATTTGTATGTGCGTAGTATTGACACTTTGGTTTATAGTAACACACTAATTTAGAATACGGTGTAATAATTTTTCTCGGCAATTTACAGGTACTTAGCTCGATTATCACCCCACGTATTATAATTAATATCTTGCCATGTTACATTGTTAACGTAAAGATACTCAATCGGAACTTCATTAATTACTTCTTCTATAATTCCAACATCCTTTATAGACTCTACCTCTGGCATTATCGCCTTAGTTTCATCTCTATATTTACTAACATAGTAATTGGCAATACTATGCAAAGTATCATCACCGACAGTTTTATCAACAACAACCGTTATAGACTTTGTTACAAAATTACTGCAGACAAAAGACATACTATGCAATACATATTTCCCATACACGTTTAACAATGCCTTCAAAGTTTCATTAGTACCGTGATAACTAGGATCCTTAGAACTATCCAGTGGCCTCACATACTCGTTATGAACCATTTGAAATTCTTCAATATTAGCATCGAAACCTCCACCTCCTATTATACTGCCAGGTTTACTGAAACTATGACGAAAAAAAACATATCTTTGGATAAACAAATCTATACCAATTGTAGGGCGCGACTTACGGTATCTTCTATGTCTCCAATATCTGCCTCTACGCATCACCATCTTCGGAACCGTCTGAATCTATAAAGACCGTAGTAACTTCTGTTGTGTTTATATGGGAAATAACCTGCAACGGTAAATTTGCATGAACACGAATTACATCTAAAAAAAAAAATCTTATTTCAGTTATTCGAACTTCCTTTAATTTTGATGAATTTATATTTTTCATTTAGATTTAATTTATATTTATATTTCTCATCACTTCATTTCCTCAAATACTCTGCTGCTGGTGCATACATTTTCGAAGGTCCATCTTCTTCTTTTTTTTTAGAGTTAATTTGCATTATATTATCTATGTCATAATTTCTATATCTTCTAGGCTATATTTTAATATGGCTAGAAATTTTTCTCACAAATGCTTAAAACACTTCTGTTTTTCTTGTTTGGTGTAAATAATTATGATGTTTTTCCCACATTTTTGGCTATTCTTTTCATTCTATTTTCTATCTATTTTAATTTTAATTAGGTCAAGTTTATTTAAATTATTCAAAATTGCATTTAATTTCTATTCCATCATTTATAAGTATATATAAATTCCCTAGAGATAAAGATTGTGCTATACATATATTTATTTAATTTCTGAGAATTATTATAAATTAGAAAACTACGTACTTTATTTTAATCTGTTTATACGTATGTGTGTGTATAATTTTATTTATCTTAATATTTATAATAAACAAAATTAATGTTCAACTTATCTAGTGTGTGATATATTCCTCCTCACTTTATATGTTTCTATTTGTATTTTATTTATTTAAAAATCAGTAACTTTTTATAATTTGGGCTATAATTTCGTGTATATATTTTGAACTATCCCTTTGTACCAATCTTTGGTTGAAACAAATAAAATTGAACATAATATTAATAAAAAAATTTTTTTTTATTCTAATACCAAAGGATAATACAAAAAAAATTTTAATGGTTTTTCTTTCAATTGTTTTAAAAAATTTAATTATAAGTTGTATTGGATTCAGCAATGGAAGATGCTGTGAATTCATCTAGTTCTTGTTAAATACGTACGTCTTTTCAAAGAATATTATCTCTTTACATCTCCCTTATTGACATACATAACAGATACTGAACTAAATGTCAAGCTCAGTTTATCTTTAGAATGCACAAACAGGGGACCAGACTATTCCCTTGTATTAATAATTCATATTGGCTTTCCTTATGTGCACATATCTCCTCAAACTACTTCCTTACTTCCAAATAAAATGTTTCCTAAATAAAGTATTTGTTAATTTTGAGTTTACTAATTCTGGCCTTCATTATTGGCACCGTATACTGTTTAAAAAAAAAAAAGGAGTATAGGAAATTTAGCAATTTGAAATCTAACCAATTTTCTATGCTGGAGAATTGAAATTTTCTCATCATACTCTTGACGATGAATGAGAATACGAAAACGGTCAGAATCAACAAAATTAAGCATGCTACAACGGATAAAATCATAGATGTTATCCAGCATTGCGGATCCAATCACATATATTGTATATTGATGAAACATTTAACGATAATCGTTGTAACCGTTATTTTTTTTTTTTTTTTAAGAAAATTATTTTTGACTTAAACATGAGAGAATCCCATGCGGAGGTCCCGGGTTCGAGTCCAGTGCTACCCTCAGATTTTTTTCTTCCTAGGAGCCTCTATAGCTCACTGTTCGGTGATGGACAGTGTTGTCTGTATCGAGAGAGCAATGTCCGGAGGCCGACAGTGCACTGAGAAGGCTCCGAGCGCTAATGACCATAGATGTTGAAGCGCCTTAAATTAAAAAAAAACATGAGAGAACAAACTTATTCTGTAAAATTGAACTTCCTTTTCTTGAAATCTGGAATTCTAGCATTATTTGCAATATTCTGTAAAATTACTTAGATATCAGAATCATATATTATATTGAAGTGCCCCTTTAAAGAGGACTTAAAGTTTTTAACACCCACAGAATTCTCCAAAAGTCAATTTTTATAGTAAAATGCCTGAAATAATAGTGATAAGTATTTAGATGAGTAGATGTTATTCAAAGTTTAAAGAAAATCAAAAATAAATATTCGAAATTTTAAAAAATGGACACGATTGCAATTCTTCCATTCTTAGTTTCAGAAAAATTCTAAGCTTGAAGGAAAAATATTTTTTTCTTATTCTTCATAGGAGGAAGTATTGCAATCGTGCCAAAATTTTGTAATAGAGTTTTCACCGGTGTCGTCCTGAATACGAAAATAATGATTTCAACGAATGGTTTGTGTGTAAATATGTGAATAAAATATCTCAATAAAGAATAAATAGCAGGAAGCTCAAACTTAGTACTTCGTTTAAGTATTTACAAAGCATCTAACATGAATGATTCAGGCAAAAACGGACTTTACTAAATTTTGTTTTTTTTTTTTTCGGTTATTTTGTGATTTTCTCGGAACACTTCCAACGATTTTTTATAAACTTCGTTTACTAGGATACATAAAAATACCATCACTTTTATTTGTAAGATTTTCTTAGGAAAATTGATTTTTTTTTTTTTGGACATTTTGGGGGAACAATAAGTTAATCTTTCCTATAAAGTACTACATCAATCTCTAGGTTCTATCACATACATAATATTATGATACATTAAATATGATAGGGTGGTGCAAGAGTACGCAGAGCTAATATCTAAACACATTTAGTAGCATTTAGTAGCTAGCTTCAGTTGACAAAAAAAAAATTACGAGTTTTGATATAATTTCCAAAGATTTAGACTAGATAAAGTGACTTTGACACCTGTGTTGTAATATTTCTGCTTTTGTAAATAGAATTTTAATAAATATTAGAAAGGTGCGCTACTTTTTTCTGATTATTTTGGTTAGGTTATCATAATATTTGTCACACGAATGATTTATACATTCCTCTCAATACTTGGCAATAGTAACGTTACAAAGTTGTTTGAAATTGGCAAGAGTGCGCAATGCCAAAGTGTACAAGAGTGCGCGCGCACTCTTGTCAAACAAATCACTTTGTGCGTATTTCTTTGTCGGATAGATTAAGATACTTTAAAACGGGATTTCCTAACTGGGGGGGCTCGGACTATTGCAAAAGAAGGCACGAGTAGTTTAACAAAGAACCAATCGTAGAAGATTGGATCGAATGGATTTCTTGCAGATAATGGGTAGCACGAGAAGTGCACAGCCTATACAGGTCATGCTCGTTACAAATGTGACATTTGAAAGTTATGCGTACACTTGCACACTTGAATGTGCACTCTTGTCTTCTTGGTTGTGCAAAACTGCGCATTCATACGGCTGACCATGTTTTTTATAGTTCCTAAAGTGTTAGTTACGAGTTGATTAATATATATATTTCTTATAAGCTAGATAACCTAAGACAATAAATAAAGTATGATATCATTCCTAAACTCTCCTTATTTATTCCTATAAAATGAAATAGCGAAAGTGCGTACTTCTTAGTATATTACCTTTACATTGGCAGAATTACAAATTTGAAGAAAATCAGTTACCTAGAATTGCTAGTTTACCATCAGTCGCCGCTAAAACGCCGGATACTAATAAAATGGTATACACGAAAACCGTAAAAAATCTGGGCAGACAATAAATAACCTTATTTACATCCTTGGCTAATCTGCACAGACAGGAAACCAACTTCACAGAATAAGTTTTTGACTGTTTTGGATTTATCTAGAAAAAAAGATTTCCTTTAAACTCGCATGATAACTATATAGTTATAAGCCTATCACTTTCGAGGTCGGAGGCCTGCATTGGATTGAGCAAGAACAAGCTCCGTGTTCTTACGGGTTTCCTCACGGGGCATTGCCGACTTAGAGGACACCTGGTGAAGCTGGGTTTGGAAAGTGACAGCTCATGCAGATTCTGTGGGGAGCTGGTGGAAACTCCACTACATCGCCTAACAGACTGTGAGGCTGCCACTCAGAGAAGGTTTAGGAACCTGGGCAGCTACCAGGTGGAGGAGGGAGACATACCCTCTCTAGAGCCCGTCAGAATACTGGGGTTCCTTAGGGATCTCAGACTGATGGAGGTGCTGTAGAACGGATGTTCAATTGGACATCCGTTCGGGTGCTGTGGGCAGGCCTGCGGCACCCAGGGGGCATAGCACAATAGACCGGATCAAGGTCGCAGTGCGTTGGCCCCCCGCTAAAAAAAAAAAAAAAAAAAAGCCTATCACTTTTATTTAAGATATTTAAAAAAAAAAAAAAACGCTTTTCATGCCCTAGCAATTTGTGTTGCTGGTTGGTATTTGTCGCCCCCGCACTATATGTATCTCTATATTGATGTCAGGACAAATGAGCCAAATTTGAAATTTAAAGAGATTTTGTCATTTTATATAATAATAATGGTATGTTAGCAGGAGTAAGAGAAAGACTCGTGTGTAGGGGTAGTGAACCCCCACCACTCATCCACGCTAGCGAGTGAACCCCCACCACTCATCGGAGAGAAACAGCCCCTCTCGCAAAGAGAGGAGAGGCTCGGCCAGTATATATATATGAGAGATAGGCAATGAGGGATCATTCAGATAGAATTCTGTTGATTTACACATCAGTTTAACATCGCTCCGTTCATATCTTCTTAGCCACGTCAGTCTGTCAGTTCAGTTCAGTTCAGTTAGTGTAAAGTCCTTGGCAGTCAGTCATATACATATATATCAATTATATATTATCTTAAACCAAATCTTAAGGTGTTATTTATCACTCATCAAGCAACAACCTACATCACCTCACAACACCCTTACACGTGTGAGAGTTTCAAACCAGATTTTGTTTTTCCATTACATGTGAACGTTTTGTTGAAACTGCAATAAAATTAATTTATTACTTTCTCATACTACTACTACTAAATATAATTAATATAGAGAACAACTGTTTTATATATTATATAACAAGAAAATTGTTCTTAAATTAAAAATCACTATTATCTAATTATCATTAAGTGGAGTTCTTATAATAATAAAGTGTACAATTTAGAAGATGATTGTAAAGGAGAGAATTACCTTTATAGGTGTACGTTTTGTAGGGCGATCAGGTAGACTATCAATGGAAGCTTAGTTGGAACTGGGCCAGTTAGGGCGCAGCACTCATTACCGCTTGTTTGGAACTACTTGTTTTACTAGTGAGTTTCTATACCCTACTCTTCGTTATAGAATGCAATCTGTACAAACCATTACTTTATAAGTAAATTTTGAGGTCTCATACAGTATTAAACAGCTTCAACTTGAAGTAATGCTCTAGCCTGTGAACTTAATAATAAGTAAGCTTAAATGTTATTAAATTATTAAATGTTTTACAACAAAATATATATCAATTTCTGAATAACCATAGGCATAGCCATGATTTATGTCAGGCGCAACATTTCCAACTGTCAAACACGTCAAGGATAAAAAAACGGTCAAAAAATGCATAGAAGAATCTAAATTCCATAATATTTTCGGAGACAGGAATGAAATAAAATTTATTGCATTAATATATTTATCTTTATCAATTAATTATGTATTTCATTGCTTAAAATGTTAAGTACTGCATTAGAAAAATTATTGAGACATGTAACCAACCCCATGATTTACTACCTTATAATAGACTTTACAAGTCTCAACTTTTGTTTTTAAATTACTTCCTTAGGACTTTAACTATCCAGAAATATCTATCAAAATCTTATAACATTTTTTTTTATAAATCATCAAAAACAGCAAATACAAAATAATGTCAACCAGTAAATGTAAGAACGCATGCTTTATACAGAAAGGTTTAAAATCTTCCCTCGTATTTGTCTGTTACATCTACTTATCTTTACTTAATATAAAGGATATTTAGTAGCATATTGATTTATATTGTATTTCTTCTATGTTTGTATGAACTAGGTAAACTCCATAAAAATTTCAATTTCCAATATCAGCAGATTTCTGATATACTGGTCATTTCTATTTTTCGTTAAATATTTTTATTTTTATTATTATTTCCTGGACTTAAAAGTGAGCAGCGGTCCATCTCTGCACCTCCTGCATGTGCTCATCTGTATACACCTGTTTTGAGAAATATCTGTAAAGACACCGAGGGCTAAACACGCTTTTAACGTGCTTAATTCCTGGCTTTCAACGGCAGAATTATAAGTGCATAATATTGGATCCTATTATGACATTCAAAAACAACGACAAAAATAGATAAGAAGAAAAGAGAAACTAATGGCAAGTGCAATCCCGGTCAGAAAGAGGAATTCTTGGACAAATTTTAGGAGAGAGTTATCGTTGTAAGGGGTCTTTGGTTTGGTGCGAGAGGAGTGATTCCTAGGAGTGAACCTTCGGATTGCTAATGTAGTTGGTATCGACTACAGGTATCAATCGACCGTGGCAGAATCCATAATATTGGACACCTTTAGGATTCTTAACCGCCATCTATACACGTAATTCTGTTAATATGTTGTACCTTTATAGCGGTCCTGTTCCACTATATCTTTCTCCTTCTAGTTTTTGGTGATGTTTAGTTTATATGCTTATTTATTTGTATATTTATTTATTTTTATTTCTATATGTTTTTCATTTATTTTTCGGTTATTTTCTTATTTATTAATTTATTGTTAATAAGCTAAGCGTGTAAACAATTTGTGTATATTGTTTATCTTATTATTTAGTTTGACTTCCTCTTTATATTTCTTGATGTGATTAAATATATTCTGCCTTTTATTTATTTTCTTTGACTAGTGCTGCTCATGCAATAATGACTAAACCTAATATTTTATTATTCAATTGATTAAACCCGGTTATTTTTCTGATAAAACCTCCTAAATTTGTCTAGGATCTTTCTTTCTTTTACCTGGCGATAAATTTATCTATTATTAGACTACAGTGATCCGCATCAAAAATCCATACATTTAATGTAAGTTTTGATACCATACGCTGTGAATTCATTCAGCGTCGCACACAATTTGCTGTTTTCTTTCTTCCATATTCTGTTTAATTCTGCAAGGTGGTTCTGTTCGTTTTTACTAATAGCTGTTTTTCTGTCCATGATCGCATTACTTCCTCTTAGCAGGTTTAAGATAAAGCAAAAATCAGCATTTGTGGATATCAGTCGTCTTGGTTGCAGGGGATTTTTGCTTTCTACGAAGCTTATTCACACAAAGGATTTCTTACGTAGCTACCCTGCATAAGAATGGAAACAAAGAACTGTGATTGTAAGAAAACTATACTCGTAAAAGATCCTGTAATTTCCATTGGAGCTGAAATTGCGATCAGAATCCTGCTTCAAACAACCTTAGAGAGTTGATATAGAGCAAAGAAATAAAAAAATCGCCTCAAAATTGGCTGCATTTGCGAATAAGCAATTTGCACAATTTTGTTTGAATATAGATCAGAGCAGCTTAAAACTACTTTAACAACGACATCACCGAAGGAAACAAAAGTAATTAGAGAAATTTTAGATAGTTTAATTCAAATGAGAGTTTAAAAAAAAATGTTTACTTATTTTACCTGGGTAGATTGTGTAGTAATTAATAAGTGAAAAGTTTAATGGACCATGAATTACTGTCCTACAGTAGTAGTAACGTTTTGTTGGTATGTTTATGATTGTATGAATGGAGAGGGCCAGAGTGAAGTTCTCTACCACCAGTGTGTAAATATGTTAGTTTAAAAGGATAAGTTGGGAAAGGGTCACTGAATTTTTTATTTGAAAAAAAAAGACAGATCTAACCCTTGTAAGGCATTACACATATGTATTCTGTTTTGATACACTTTTTTCCCTTAATTTTGTTTTTTTTTTTCATCTATTCGTTTATATTTACTTTTCTGTTTTTGTATTCGTAATCTAATATTCTTTTTTGTTGTTTTAATTTCATTTTAGGATTTCGTTTTTTACCAGCTGTGTAACTTAATTAGTTATTCCTAACTAAAGTCTTCATGTTTATTATAAAATTGTTTATTTTGTTGGACTTTTATTTTTTTAAATATTTGTTGGAAGTAGTACAACATTTCCTCTCCATATTATTTTGCAAATTGATTTTTTGGCATTCTATAAACAGATAATTAGTGCGTTATTGGGATAGGAATGTTTTTTTTTTTTCTTGAAGTTTCATTTTATTACGAAATTGTAACTTCATAAACGAAATAATAAGTATGGGATTATTAAGTTCCATCCTTCAATCTTGAAAAAATATAAACTTTAGTTCTAAACAAAAAAAATTCAATCTTGAACAAATTCTTTTTTTTTTTTTTTAATACAACTGGTTTTCTCAACTCTCTGATCTCTTGCAAAAAATTAATTACAGTCACATCATATCAGAAAATGACCCGTTCAAACTAAAAAAAGAAACTCCACTAATTCTTAGTAAGTATAAAGAGTATTTAAAATTAAGGGATATGCAATTACTGCATGAAGGAAAATACAATCAATCCTATGTTAAAATATATGAAGCTAATATTACTGCCAGTCCGGAACATTCTTACCTAAACCTTAATATGCCGTTTAACATAACAAGGGTATATGCCCAACTAAAACTATCGGGAGGTTACCAAATTAAAATAACTTATAAAAATTCCGTCTATTTAATTAATCCCCGTGAAATCTGCTCCATTTGTAATCTTAACATTTTAGAAGATCTGTACCATTTAATTATTGTCTGTCCAATATATTCTTCTATTCGTAGCTACTACATCCCTTTTGTTACCTCCATAACGCCAGACCAGTTTCCCACTATACTTTCCTCAAACAGTGACGTCCAAATATAGAATCTCTACTACTACATAACTAATTGCCTTAAAGTTAGATCTTTTATTATAAATGAATAAATACATAATCGATAGAAACTTCATTACTATCTCTATCATTAAGTTACTCTGTTATAATTGAACGTGATACTTAAATTAGAATATATTCTTTCAAAATTGTTATTAATGTACGTATAATTATTAATATTTACTGTTAAACTTATAACTACAAAGTAGCTGACTTCCCCTTTCGCCTTCTCATGCAAGTTGCATTTTATTTATTTTTTTATTTTTTATTTTTTATTTCATTTTGATACACCTTTTTATAATTATGTTGCACCTTTTATAATGCTTCTCATCATTTTCTAATTTCTTATCTTACTTATTATCCTCATTTACTTATATTGTCAGAAATTAGAAACTTTTCGTTCATTTTTGTATTTTCTTTTATTTTTATAACTTCTAGCTTTATTAATTTATTTTAAATTTCAGGGTTGTAGTTTTTGTTATGCTATTAGCTATTAACTTTTAGTTATTTATAATAGAACTGATGCTATTCTACCTTCACTGTCTCTTTATTTATAATTATTAATTTAAGATCTTATGTAATATGCTGAAATGTAGCCTGACTCTTTTGTATGGGGATCTCCCTAAAAGCAAATAAATATATACTGATACAATTTTTTTTTTTTTTTTTTTTTTTTTTTACTTTTAATTCATTTATTTGCAACTGCGAAATCATACACAACAAGCAAATGAGATGACAATAATATATAGCAAATAATAAAATAAAACATAAAATAAATTAAACACAAAAATAAAGAAGAAAGAAAAAAAATAACTAATAACTTGACATGACAGAATTGAATGAGGGCCATCCAACAATGACCATCATAAGTCGGTTAGTATAGACACCGATGAAACGAATTCGAAGGATGCCCTTTTTTTTTTTATCAAGCGATCAGGTGATCGCGAGGCCATCGGCGCTTCAGGCCTTCGGGAAGGATTAGCAGGAAGTGTTATCTGTGACAGGTTGCGGATCAATGGGTTGTAGTGATGGGAAAGTTTGGAATGGAATTTAATATATCGGGACTTGGCGAGATCTAGGACAAATGGGATTTTTAGGTCACTGTGGATGGTGTGGTTGCTGACGTAAAAAGGAGCATCGACTATTGTGCGGAGGATTTTTGATTGGAAGGATTGGATACGATGAAGATTGGAACGCTTTGCTGATCCGTATAGTTCAAGTCCGTATGTCCAGATAGGTGCGAGCAGAGCTATGTAGAGCGTTTTTTTGTTCGAGAGAGTTAGTTTAGATCGTCTGTCAAGAAGTCTTTTGAGCATTCGGTATCGATAGTTAAGTTCTTGTCGCTTAAGTCGAGTATGTGGGTTCCAGGTAAGGCGTTTATCAAGGTACAGGCCGAGATATCGCACTTTGTCTGTCGAAGGAATAGGAATACGGTTGAGGTATATTGGAGGGAGTATTTTCTGATTTAGAGTGAATGGTATGTATCTGGATTTCAAGATGGGATTGAAGGGATCGGGTGGCAATTACAGGGTCCATATTTTGGGAGAGGATTGCCGTATCACTTGAACAAATTCATTTCAAAATTATTACTTATCAATTTAAAACAATTTTTTTTAAGGAATACAGTTCATGTTTGATAATAAAATGATGATGTTTCATAATGGGTTCAAAATTGTTATTTTTTTATTTAGTCAGAATAATAAACCAATGGACAATAAAGGGAGAAGGTAATATTATAACCACGAAACCGGAAAAAAAAGCTTATCAATGGTGGTTTCCTCTACTTGTTTACGAACGAAATACAATTTTTCAAACTTAATATTACAGAAAAAGTGTTTATTTCCGTTGTTAAATTGAACATTACAAAATCTTACAGGAAATAGAAATGGAAAAAAAAACATGGCAACTTTTCACTTTTAAATGTGCAAAATGGCGGTACATTATGTAAGAAAGGAAATAATAAATCGGATAAAAACAAAATTATTATGCACATTTGGAAGTGAATATCCGTTGCCATTTGTTTCAGGTGTATTTATAACTCTTATAATAGGGTAGGGAGGAGGATTTTTGTGGTGGTAATGATGATGCAAGCTTACTACTTGTACTGTAACTTACAAATTTTATTTTAACATAACTGACAGGAGTCGGTAGGGAGAAGTAGACCAGCCGCTTCTGCAGGGAGCTTGGTGCTCCACCCTTGGTGATTCTCCCAGTCTAACAATATGCACAATAATATTCTGACAATCCCTCCTAACAATCACAAACTACACATAAGAACTACAGAGATAAAGTGATATATTAAGCTATATACTAACAATATATACTGCACATACCCAATCCACATGGACTCGTTGAGAGTTGGAGTATAAATATCTTTCCTCCTTGCTTGCCGTAGCATGGCACAGGTACTATCATGGAATAGAGGATCTGGCAAATTAAGGGAGACAATGTCTTGCGGGCATCTAATCACAACACATATCATTGGCTTTGGTTTTCTCTTATCATACTCTCACATAGTTAAAAATAGTGAATTGTTTTTTTTTGGGGGGGCGGCAGATTTACGCCAAGTTGTTTTATGTTGATTATGCTCATTGAACTTTTTGACAAGACGAAGAATGAGCTAAGAAGAATTGCTGCTTCCATTAAAAATATTTACACAATTTGTGCTTTTTAGCTGATCAATATTTTGGAAAGCCTTCTTAATTTGGAATGGAGTTTCTTGTAAATCCTTTTACGATTGAAGATATCTTTGTATATCAATGCTGATACAAGATCACAGAGCTCAGAGTTCATGTGAGAGTAATTGCCTGCATGGAAAGAAATAGTTCATCAGAAAATATAACTCCCAAAGGAGTAATGTGCACCAGGTGCGCAGCATTGTTTCATGTAGAAACTACTAAACTATCGGATGGGAATAACAAAAAGTAAAATAAGGAGGGTTATTAATTTGATAAAAAAACATTCATCGAATCTGAGTCTTGCTGGGGTCCTTAGGTATAATTTTGGCCCAACCTTCTTAAGAATTCATCTTGCTGTACCGCATAAACAGAATTCAGCTTGGACTAAAAGCTTACGGCGAAAAGGTGAATGAAAAAATATATTGGAGAGTTTTCGAACATTTGATATTTTTAAATTATTTGTACTGATATTTGTAGCCGGATAACTATGTACTAGATAAAGTTATCAACATAAATATTGTAGTATTAAAATATAATTTATTGGATGACAGCTAAGAACAGAATCTAAAATTGCAGATGTTGCTAGTAAAGAGATAGCGTATGATTTATTACTTAAAATACCATTTAATGTGGCCATGTATTGTCGTATTTTTATAACAAATGCTATTCTATGAGATGTATTAAGAGTGGTATTGGAGAATGGCACTACTAGTTGCTTCTAGCATTCAAATTCTTTAAAGGGAGCAATAATTTATTAAATTTTAAAATTAAATGATACCTAAAACATATTGGATTTTTCCATATATTTCTTCGATTAACCCAAGATTAAGATTAAACTGGGGCAAGGATCGAATAACCTTTGCAGCGAATTTATTTTACAGAAATTTTCCTCATCCTCATGCTTATTTTTCATTGTAGAAGACTCGTACCAAAAAAGAAAAAAAATATTCGTCTTAACATAATCGTTTTACGAAAAGATTATTGAAACATTCCTAAATTTATTTACTACGATTGGAATAGATCCGCTTTTACTTATAGGGGTTTAGGGCAATTCTACGATTTAATGAGATTCAGCATATTAAGATCATTAGTCATTAGATGACTTGTTCCAGCCTCACCGTTTTTAATCGATAAGCAGTAAGGAATGTGAAGAACTTCAAGATGGCTTTAAAATCTTATTTAAACAGGATCTGAGAAAACATTATCTACCAGTTTCGGTATCTCAATTGCGTTCATGTGTGTATAGGGATTTCTGCAATGGTTGTTAGCTAGCGGGGAATCCTGGAAGTTATGCTGGGATTTACTGAAGAGTTCAGCATCCGCATATTATCGTAAATAAATAAATAAATAAGAAGCCCCGGGGAAACCATCTAACTTAATAATTGGGCAGAAAGATCGGTGTAGAATTTTCAGAAACCCGAAAACCTATAGTGGCTATTTGAAATCTACAAAAGAGAAAATAACTGCTTCCTAGCCTCAAGAATTATTGCAGCAAATCAACACCAAGGAGAACAGCGGAATATAGTCAGCAGTTGCAAATTATTCCTTAAGAATTAAGCAAAAACTGGAATTCAGTAGAAGCAATTTATCTTGACGTGTCAGGGGATTTATCTATGCAAAAACGCTTTAAATTGAGATAATTATTTGTAGCAAAGCTGTAAACAAAGTTTTGTGACTTATCAAAAATAACAAAATAGTACGTGTAAAATATTTAAAAAAATATATTATGATATATTAATGGAATTGTCAAACTTGGGGCTTTGGATAAGATTTTCCAGTCTTGTTGACTCGAAATAGTTGTGTTGAAGTTATTAGAGAATAAAATTAAGCTATCTCATTCTATCAATATCTTTGGCGCTCACTGGCGCTTGATGCCTTCCCAGTGCACTGCCGGCCTTCGGGCAGTATTCTCTTGTTACAGACAATATCGATCATACCACCGGAAAATGAGATGAGTGGCATCTACATTATAATACGAAACTATTTATTGCACTAAAGATGAAAATAAACATTTCGGGAAAAGTTGACAAAAATTTGAATGCATTTTATTCTCTGATGAAACTCCAGGAATAAGTAGCTAGTCGCTAAGCCAATCAATCTTAAGTTAATATTTCAAAATGGAAATATTGCAGAATGTTTATAACTGATGCCTTTTCTGGATATTACTGCGAGGATTGGCAAAATTATGTGAATATATATTATTATTATTATTATTATTTTTAATTTGATAAGGATTGCTTCATTTTAAGACGTCCAAATTGTCAACGGCCGGCTTTCTGCTGGTATACCATACAACGTCTTTTGTTATACACGTCAAGGGAGCTTCATAGAAAAATGTGATCCTCATTTAAAGGCAATATAAATTTCATTTGCAAATAGTGTGATTCCAATATGGAATTATTAGAAAAGAGTTTTTACAAGTAGACCTTGATTATAGCTTTGTTATAATTTCCAATTTATTAATTTTAATAATTCCGATTATTTCATAAATAATTAACATATATTATGGGTTATATTACATTTGTTAAAAAATTCTTTTGTGCAAAAAAAAAATTGTTTATAATTGGTATGAGATTTAGTGATATGGGTTTGTTAGATGAATGACACCAGTCTGGCCTAAACTCGAGAGTGATCCTGCCAATTTTTATGACTCTCTCTCTCTCTCTCTCTCTCTCTCTCGGCTATGGATCCCTCTCTTCGGATCCTATTACATAAAAGATAGACAACGTAGGTTTAAATTTGTTGAATCCAATTGTTTCCAGCATAGAAGTAACAAATACTGATGGTGATCAATGTTTTTTTATTAATATTTATCAAATTAATAATTCTGAAAATAATTGATTTCCTGTCGGTTTGGGGAAAAAAAAACAGAATCAATATCAAGAATGGATAAAGACTTCATATAAAAGGGATTCTCTTATAAAAGAGAATATTTGACGTAATTTTCCTTATTTGAAATAACAGGATAAAGGAAATAGCGGATATTAGTGACGTGTTCAGCTGGTAGATATGGCCGCTGTTGTACAATAATCATGGTATACTTTTTGTACTTGCAAAAGATTAAGAAAGAAGATTTATGTTTATAGCCAGAATGTTATAGTTGTTATACATTAATGTACGCGTCTGTTGTTTCCTTATGGCCGGCCAAGTTGCAGTATTAACTTGGAAGTTTTTATTTGTTCAAGTTGTATTTGTGTTTTGCTAAATTGTGTTTATTTTGTATTATTTTAACAAATAAATTAAACTTTAAATAATAACTTTGTTATGTATAAATAAACATTCTTAAACATATTCTTATATATTATTATGTAAATATGAAAAAAGTTATAATAAATTGGAGTTTTAATTAAATTAAACTGTTAAACAGAAGTTATATTTAACCTAATAACTATCACCCAACTAATTTGTTAGTTTTACTCAACATCTTTGAAAACTTATTTCCTTCATTCTGCTTTTTACTTTATCAATAGTTCCATTGTTTTTTCGGAATCTTTTTGTTTCCCCGAAGAAAACACTTCAACAAAACAATATTCTTTTTCACATGTTTGGCTAAAACTTAACACTGGAAGAAAAATAAATATTTTTAATATTATGCCATATATTAATCTCAAAATATTTTTTATTTTAAGAAATAATGGTCAACTTTATTCAAACTATTTTTAACAAATTTTTTATCAAGTATTTTTCCATTATTTTTATTAAGTTTTATAAAAAAAAATATTTGAATAGGGCGACTTGAATAGGGGAGGCATGTGATAATCACGCCGTTTAGTTCCGGCCTTCGCTACCTAGGGCGCTACTAACTGTAGCATCCCACTTTTTATCACGATGCTGGATCAACACCGACTTTCCTCACAAGGGAATCAAACTAGACGAGTGCGCTAGCCACTAGACCAATGCGAGAG
>JAAEAF010012854.1:0-15411 GCA_011037195.1 Triatoma infestans
GCCGGCTACACACGTTACTGCATACTTGAACGGTATACTTGCGCAGGTCTTTTGCGCAAGTATACATGTGAACCACACGGCTCATGTATACTTGAACAAAAAACAGCTGGCGACTATGGCCGATGACGACGATCTCGCTTTAGCTGCTTTTATTTTAATTTACCAAAGAAAAAGTCAACGAAAAGATCGTACTTTGTGGTGTAAAGAATGGCTGAAAAAACGAAAAAGCTATTCACACATTAATTTATTAAGTGAATTAAAATTTTATGCACGGGACTGGCATATTTATTCCACAGACACGGTTCGCTTTCATAAATACGAATAAATTCTTCGATAATTGATTTATGCCCCTTCCTAAAATTAGCCGACATAATTATTTATGAATTATATATGTTTTGATAAAGTAACCTTTATACACTTTTACTGACTGAGAGGTTGCACAATGACGTTTTAAACATGAACAAGATGGCGCGCACAAGTATGCAGTATGAAATTTTAAACATTTTCTGACTTGCGCAAGTCTTCCATACAAACGGTCAAGTATGCATGTACAAGCGGACTGCGCATGTATACCGTTCAAGTATGCAGTTACGTGTGTAGCCGGCTTTATTTTAAACTCAGTACTAGTAAAATGGTAGAAATTAACAAGATAAATGATCTTAATGTACATACATAAGTACGCTTAGAAAATAAAAAAAGTAAAAAAAGAAGGAAAGAATCTAAAAAAGTAAGAAAGCATTGAACAAAGCAATAATATAAAACAAAACAAATCGAGCAAATAACAAAAGAATTACTAAATAAAATTGAATTAAAAAATATTTATTATTGTTGTATATAGATCATTATTAATATTGTAACGTTTTTTTTCCTCTAAACTAGCTACTGCAACTAGTTTTAAGTGGGTTCGTATAGATAAAATACACTAAACTTCAATAAAGAAAACACCAATTTATTGTTATACACAATAAATTACAGAATACAACACTTAATAATAATTGCTTCATAGTTTAAACTACAAAAGTTCACTTTGTTCACTTTTTATACACTTTTTACAAACTAGTGACTTCGTTTGTAACTGGAAAACTCTCTCAACTCTCTGTGGTCCCTCTATTTATACCGGTGGGCAACCTTCTAGAATCTTCTTAATTATTCCAGAAAGAACTATTCGCCAGCGCTTCCTAGCGGCCACTTAGAGAACTTGAGTTCCTACTCTCTTTCTCCTAGATGGCACCACCGGCTGCTTTACAATATTAATATTTTTAACAAAATCCATAAAAACTTGACAATATTTGCTGCCGATTAAGTGTTTTTTCTCAATCTTCCATCGTCCACCTGTAGTTACGATTTCTCTAATTAGTCGAGTTCATGAAGTTACAAATTTTTGACAATTATAAATAATGTGATCCACATTTTGAACAGATCTGATGGCACATGGGCATATATTAGACTTAAGTATTTTGAAACGGTGTAGGTAGTCACTAATGTGACCGTGTCCTGGTTGGTTGGTGCGCAGAGCTGGAAAGCATCAGAGACATTTTCCGTGGTAGCCTGTTTCATTTTGTGGTCATCAACCGGTTTCGGTGAGTGTATAAACTGAATTTGGTCTGTGCAAGTCTGTGTTATCACACTTTCTGACAAACGCATTCTGAAGATGGGCAAACGCCCGAAACCGGTTGATGACCACAAAATGAAGCAGGCTACAACGGAAAATGTCTCTAATTCTTGGTGGTGATTGAAGTCGGTGTGCTATATCTGGGAAAAATTCTCTGGTCAGGGCTCCAGTCTCAAATCTACTCCACCTAGGCTGCCATTTTCTTAAGCTCTCTTCTTTTAATAATCTTTTTATATGAGATATAGGAACTTTTGTGTACGCTTCCTCCAAGTTCAGTTGGATTGAAGCCAATTTAGCGAGCTTATCTGATTTCTCATTCCCTTCAATACCGCAGTGAGCTTTCCCCATGCGATATTTGATTGAACGTTGTGAGAAATCTGGAGAGCTGTCATCTTGTTTCGTATATCTTCAACCAGTGGATAATGTATTTTCCAATTGTTTATAGATTGTATTCTAACCTGACTGTCTGTTCGTATGTGTATGTTCTCAGATTCTATTTTCTTAATGTTTTGTGATACCCAGTCTAAAGCCTTGACAACCGCCAAAAGTTCAGCCTGGTTATTCGAGCAACTACTGTTTAATTTGAACAATTCTTCATATTTACATACACCATCGACGTAAACCACGAAAACCGCACCTACTCTATCACAGTCTTTGCTGCCATTTGTCAAAATTACAGTATTATACACAGTATTTTCATCTTCTCCGGTGAGGTTTCCTTGCTTGCCTGGATGTTTCCAGTTGTAAATTGGTACGGGTAAATCAATATTTGTGTGTGTGTGTGTGTGTGTGTGTGTGAACAGCATAGCTCAAAAATGAAAAATCGTAGAAAGTTCAGACTTGATATTCCGTTTGGGTATCACCATGGGATCTGAGAGTAGGTCAGCGGTCGAAATTCCTGAACCGGAAGTACCACCTTAATAAATTTTTTTATTTATTTACTTTTTTTGCAATTTTCTCCAAAATGGGTCCAAAGATTTTCTTTAAACTTTGTATATCAACTATGCATACAAAGTTCTACAATTTTTATTTGAAACATTTCTCCGGGAAAATTCATTTAAGGGCATTTTTGGGGTGCGGTGGAGTTAGATTTTCCTCTAAAGTGCTATTTCAGTTTACTATACAATTCTGCTAACTAAATAATATTACTTAGAATTAAATGTGTGGTCGAAATTCCGAGTTTGAAAAAAAATCTGATGACCGAAAGTGCGTTTTTACTGAAATGTATTTTTCAGTTTTCTGGTATTTTCAAGAAAACGTTTCGAACGACTTTCTTTAAACTAAGAATGTGAACTATACACATATAAAGAGCTACAATTTTTTTATTCGAAAAATTTCTTCTGGTGAAGTCATATAAAGGAGCTTTTGGGGTAGTGGTGGGGTTATGTTTCCTCTAAAGTGCTATCATAGTTGATTTTACTATTCTACTATCTAGACAAAATTAATTAGAAATAAATAGATGAGCAAAATTCCGAGTTTCAAGAAAAATTAGTAAACCGGAAGTGCACTTTTACTGGATAGTTTTTTCAGTTTTTGACGAACTTCAAGTAATTTCATCAAATTCGGTAAACAGACTATAAAATTTGCCAATCAGTTATAATTTTGAAAATTGGAGTAAGTGAAAGTTGTGTGAGTGTTTCACACCAGATTTTGTTTATTTTTTGAATGAAAACTAAATCTACTTCAAATAAGATCTGCCTCATTGAAATTGAGTTTAGTATTGCTTATTGCAGTAATTTCCATTGATATTAATGTAATATGAAGAAAGCATGATAATTAATATATATATATATTAATAAAATAAGATTGTGAGTAATACTGGATATTTTACTTTCATTCTTCTTACATACTTCCTTCTTCTCTGTAAATTTTATAATAAAGAAAAATATTTTGCTATTTAATAAAGGTACATAATTTTTAGATTTATATTTAATTCTAATAAATAAGATTTATTATACAAAAACATGATTATAATGTTCGCTGATGTAATGACATGGCAAGGTCATAGCAATGTCAAACCTTCACAACACATAATAAAAAGAAAGAATAATTTATAACTAGTATCCTAGCCGGCTGCTGTCTTCAAGACAAGGCCGCGGCCAAACAGACAAAACCAAAGGTCAATACTTTACATCAAAGCAAGCACCGATAAGCTGGCCACTGACCTAAATCGCTGGTCACCAAACTAACCAAGGTCGGACACTAGGACAGATGTCTTGGTGTGAGTGTTGCTAACAATAATATATAAACTTCGCCCCATTGGAAGAGGGGATGATTATACTTCAGCACGTCAGAAGATTATCATATACGAGCAGCAGTTCCACGTCCCTATACAGGTTTTATTTATACTTATTTCCTGAGTTGTGCATCTTAGTTTAATCATTCTAAATTATTAGTTATTTATCTCCTATTTATTTCTAAGTATTTCTTGTTAATAGTTACCATTACTGACGTTTAAATTATTGTACAAATACCGTCTATTTTTATAAATTCCGTGTTAATAATTCGAGCACTAACTTCCAAAAATCTTTAAACTAACTTCCGCCCTCTTCAAGACATCTACTACATACCATAGGAATCACAATAAACGATTCCACTTCACTGACAAAGGAGTAATAGAATTCGGCTTTATAAATATCTAAAAATCTAAATATACGTATATATATAAAGTGGAGCTTTGAGAACATGAGATACAACAGCAGCCCAACGTTTAATTACATGATTTATTACTGCATATTAAATTGTGGTAATTTGAGGTAACCTCTAGCCATTTCAGGGCATATTCCATAGGGAAATCACTGCTTGCAAACCACTGTTTCTAGAAAGCCGAATTGTAAATTTGTCTTATTCTAATCATTTTTTTTTGTGTGTGTGTTATAATTTAAACAATTGCCATAAAATTTGTAATTCATACTCAATTTTCTCTTCGTTTTCCTTATTCTCAGATACCTTTGTAAGTTTTAAGCAAAATCTAAAATTTTTGTCCGATCTGTGGTATGTATCTATTTCTTTTATTCGACCCTTTATGCCTAAAAACAGTTTGAACAGTCTAACGTAATTTTTACGTTTTATATTAGAACATATATATAGGGTGTCCCAATTTTAATGTGCACAACACAATTATCTCTTGTTTCTTAGAACATGGAAAGAAATTATAAAAAAGTAATTCCCATATTTTTTTTTTGCGTACATTCAGAATATGACAGTTGCACATATGTGTTTAATGTGCTATGTGCACAAATCCATGCTAACTTTATTATTTCAAACGGAAATCCCAACTTTTTATTATTTCCTCGGATAGTATTTTTTTTTCATGAATAATGAACCCAAGAGTAGCTATATGGGCCCTGGGAGGCTTTGGATAGCGTAGGGTTTACTTCCCTCCCCTTTTGTGAATAATAAACCAAGAACGTGAAAATCGGTCAAATAATTCCGGAGATATGGAACCGTTCTGACGGTTTTGATTTTTTTTTTTTTTTGAGGGTTCTGCAGTGCGACCATTTATTGATCTATTGTACCCCCTCTGGTGGCGCCGAGGATGAGCTGGCTGATCTACAGCGCCCTCTCCACGTTGAGCTCCCTAAGGATACCCAATATTTTAAGGTATTTCCTCGTCCCCTGTCTAGTAACGGCCCGACTATTAAATCTTCTTTAAATGACGCCATCACAGTTTGTGAGGAGATGTATCGAAGTTTCTTCCATCTCTCCACAGAATCTGCATGTGCCATCATCATCTTCTAGGCCAAGCTACCTCAGGTGTCCCCTGAATTTGCAATGCCCCGTAAGGAATCCCACAAGAATACGGATTCTGTTCTTACTCAGACTGAAGCAGGCTTTCGACCTTTCTTGGTAATAACCACCCTGCATTAGTCCCGACGGTTTTTTTTTGCTTAGTTGTTAAAAATCGTTTTTCACTCCTCCTTTCTCAGCCGGATATTGGACCGATGTTACAACATTTGTGAGAAAACCACCTGACGATAACTGGACTAAGGGACATGCGGATGGATTCTTCTCAGCTTAGATTCGAAAAATTCCATTCTGTTCAATAATCCATTGTTGAATTAAATTTTTGCCACGTCCGACCCCAGACAAATTCATAAAAAAAAAAAAAAAAAATATAGTGACTCAGTTGTCAGAAGCACGTCAATCATAGTCAGGAAATGTTAACGCTGAGCTGTATAACATGTGCGAAATATTAGTTTAGTACTACTTACTATTGTCGCAGCTCAACAAGAACTCTCCAAAGATGAATGTTTTTTTTGGAATAGTATTTTAAACATATGTTTCAGTCCTAAAACAAGAAGCTTGCCTGAAACACTCACACAACTTTCTCTCACTCTAATTAATACAATTTAATCAAGAAACTTTCTTTAAAATTGCAACATTGCAAAATTTTTAGTTGAGTTGACCATAAACATGGTGTTGGGAGTTCTACTTGTATGCCTGAGAAAGTTTATATGGAGCACTCTATATCAAAACCAACAAAGCTTGTGCAAATTCAAATTTAAACTAACTGATAGACCCATAAACGCCATTCTAAAAACAAGTTCTTCAGAAATACTGTTTCAAATAAAAGTGATATGTTTTTATCTATGCAACAAGCATTTCAAGTTTAAAAGAAATCATTGTATCCATAACGAGATAATTAAAAGAAAAAAAACCTCAAAAACCTATTTAGTAAAATCGTACTTTAGGTTAACCGATTTTCCTTAAATTTGGAATTCCATCAATTCTTCTAATTTGTATTAATATTATGTAGAGTAAAAACCATATATTATATTGAAGTGGTGCTCTAAAGCAGCGGCCGGCAACCTTTTAGATATTGCGAATCACTAAATTCGCAATTTAAAATTTCGCGGACTACTAACATAATAAAAGGTACGAATTAATACGAATAATAATAATTTATTTATACGTTAATATTTTTAATTTCAATACAAAAAAATAAATAATAAAATAGTAATACGTACAATAGTAAAAAATAAATCCGTATTTGTTTCTTGATTAAATTGTATTAATTAGAGTGAGAGAAAGTTGTGTGAGTGTTTCACAATTTTTTTTTTTTTGCAATTTTTTCAAGAAAATGTTAAGTTCGGTTCTAATGCATTTTTTCTTAAACATGATATCTTCTAGATAACTATGTTTAAAATACTGTTTTCCAAAAAATTAAGCTTAGAAGAGTTTCTTGTTGGGCTGCGTAAAATTTTTCGGGATTCGTTCTACACAAAAGATATTTTAAAGGTACGTATCCACCACCAAAGTAATAATGAGGACTCTTATTTGCCATGTATTGGCCCCTTGTTTCCAATAATGGAACTTGAGGCACCATTGGAAACTTCTGTCTCCACCAAAGGGTATGTGATGGCAAGACAAGAAAAAGATATAATTTTTAAATAATAAATAAATCTAAAAATTATAACTAGTGGTTCCAGCTAGCCGATATCTGCTGGTCAAGAACCGCGGCAAAACCCTTTCAAACAGGGGTCGATATACAGTCAAAAGAACCGCCGGCAAAACCCTTTCAAACAGGGGTCAATACACGTCAAAAGAACCGCCGCCGGCAAACCCTTTCATACAAGGGTCAATGTATACCTGGCCTGTATTTCCTTCATACAATAGGCCACCTACCTCAAGAGGCCACCTGGCTACCATCTGTCGCCACCCCGGACCGACCTCCCCTAAGGTCAATATACTACGCGAGATGTCTTAGTGTGGCACGTACTTACACTTCAGCCGATGTGTGAGTGAAGCAAATATAAACGTCGCTCTACTGGAGGAAGGGATCAGCGTACATCGTACAAATCAATATACATCAGTCACACCAGTAACGAGATCGTCAACCGTTCACCGTCAGTTAATTTTCACACTTCGCGAGCGCGTCCCTATTCAAGGTTTTAAACACTATTTCTTTAATATTTATTAATCATTTCATAATTCTTATATTCATTTACATATTCAATTATTTACATTATTCAATTATTGTGCATCTTAGTTTATCTATTTCAAAACACTTTAAATTATTTGTTAAAATATAGTTTATTTTCATAAATCAGTAGTTCGTATTTCGAATAACAACTCTCTAAAACTCTCTAACTAACAATCACTTACTCCTTCCCTCACTTCAAAGCCCGATAACCAAGACATCTTATTCCAATACAAAGTAACTAATTCTAGCAACATTTACGTTTTGTTTCTAGTTTATTTGTTTCTGGAAACACAGGGGCTCCACCAAAGCAACATCAATATAAATGTAGTCATTTTTTATATGAACGATATCGTTTTCTCTCTCTGAAAACTGGGCTGTCATGTTTTTAATCTTTCTCTTCACTTCTCCTTCTTCCAGTGCCAGTTAATCCACACAGCACAGACCATGCATCATGCTTCGCATTTCTTCACTTGTATCTTAAATCTCTAGGGTTCCACAAGCATTCCAAGGTTCTGTATGTTTCGAGTAATTCAATTACTCTATCGTTGCTCCATTTTTGTGAATCGATGGCGGCATAATTATTTAATTTTAAAAAGACGTAATAAATTGCACAAGCAGTTGTCTCCAACTAAACCGAAACAAACAGCAACGCTACTGTCTCCACTGCCGCAACAAAAATTTCCCAATCCGATTGTTGCCGAGTGTTTCCACTGTCTCCTTTGATGTTTACACCACCCTTCGAACGGAAACACGAAACACAAAAGCATTTTTTCATTTGTTTACTGCACAACCAATTGTTGAACTTAGTGGAACATTTTACGAAATATTCAACAGAAACATAAATGTTTCCTCCTCATTGTTGCGTGGTGGATAACGTACCCTTAAGTAATAATAACAAGGGAAGGGAAGAAGAGCTAGTTTTAGCGTAACTGGACTTCCCCGCAGAGGACTCGAGTTTAGTCCAGCCTGTGCTTCCTATATTTTTTTTTCTTCCTAATTCTATACAGCTAGCTCACTTGCCGGTAATTGACAGTGTTGCCTGTAATGAGAGAAAATACTGTCCGCAGCAGTAAAATTAGATCAGTTCGCATCGAAGAGTCATTTTGTCGTGCAGGGAATTCTGAGCGCTTTTTTTTGTATAAAACTTTAATTACTGACCATAAGTCATTTGTAACATCGTCCCTATTTAATAACCTCAGACTCTCAGAAATTTGCTGGTTGTTGAAACTATTATACCTAAATTATACCCCTTGGTTGGAGAAAGATTCCGAACGAGAAATGTGTCCTCTCTGCAACTGCCAAGTACGGGAAGATTTGTTTCACTTCTTGGCAGAATGTCCTGCATTATTGGATGTGCGGCTCCTCCATCTCGGCAAATGTTCACTTTCTGGAGAAAAAATTATTGTTTACCTATCCGGACAGCGGCCTTGTCATCCTTTAATTGCTTATGCTCGCCACGCTTGGAGAGTTAGGCACGTCAGGATCTCAGATTCTTTAGGTTAGCTTTTCAGTTTCTTATTGTAATTTATAAAACTATGTTTGATTTATTTAACCATTAGTTGTGTTAATACTTTTATTTACTTTGCTATCGTATTCCAGTTCTGTTTTAGTTCTAGTGTAATTCTTGATGTTTTTCATAATTTTTCTTTTTTGTATTATTTTTTGTTTTCCTGTAACGGCTGTAAACTATAGCAGACGGCTCTTTGCCATGCTTTGGTCTGAAGTATCTTAAGCATCTACTGTTTAATTTTTTTTTTTTTTTAAATAAAGTTACTATATAATAATATTAATGATAATACTGTCCGCAGGCCCGGCAGGTGCAGTGAGAAGGCCTCCGGACGCCATGACTCATAATTTGACACTCTTAAATTAGAAAAATAATAAATAAATAAAATAACGAAACGGTATTCTCTTCTAATAATGTAACGCAGCGGGCCAGTGGTGTCATCTAATAGAGGAGTAGGACCTCAAGCTTTCCTAGTGTGCCGCTAGAACCTTAGTTTCGACGAAACTTAAGTGGCCTATGCTCGACTTCAAGGAAATTGAAAGGAAAAATGAAGAAACATAAGATCGTCTAAGATGATACGTACAATCGATTTAAGGACTATATTAGGAAAAAAAAATCGGATAATTTTGGTGAAAGGAAAAAGGATGGTGAAAAAAAACGAAGGAAAGAAAGAGAGCACCAGGATATGCAACCATTAAAGGAGTGCTCGGAAGAGAGATTGCAGGAATACCAATTAAAGATCATCCACCGAAAGGGAAGACTCCATGGCAATGCTGACGCTCTTTCAAGACGGCCTTGCAATACGGATTGCAAGCACTGTAGGAACATAGAACTGAAGGAGAGGGACAATGCAAAAGAACCACTGTCTTACCACTTGGAGAATGGAGCCCTGAAGTGATTAGGGAAGAACAACTTAAAGATAAGGACATCGGACCAGTGCTCAAGATTAAAGAAGATGGGTCAAGACCGGACTGGAAAGACATTGCACCTAGCAGTCGGGATGTGAAATGCTACTGCGCGCAAAGGGATTCGCTTACCGTTAAAGATGGCGTATTGCTGCGGATCTGGGAAAGCGCAGATGGCAAAGACAAAAGGAATCAGGTAATTCTACCTGCATCGAAGAGGGAAGAAGTGTTAGCGGAAGTGCACGGAGGCATTACTGGCGGCCATTTCGGAGTAAAGAAGACACTGGAAAAGTTGAGGCAGCGGTTCTATTGGGTAGGCTACCACCAGGATGTTGAAGATTGGTGCCGGCGATGCATGGAATGTGTAGCGAGCAAAGGACCCAGAAGTATTACCCGTGGCGCTATGAGGCAGTACAATGTTGGAGCACCGTTCAAAAGAATAGCTATCGATATAGCCGGCCCCTTCCCAAAATCTAAAAGGGGAAATCGCTATATACTAGGTGCGGCGGACTACTTTAGCAAGTGGACGGAGGCGTATGCTTTGCCAATCCAGGACGCATCAGCTGTGGCCGAAGCTCTAGTAAATAACCTGTTCAGCCGTTTCGGGATTCCGCTGGAATTACATTCCGATCAAGGGAGAAACTTTGAGTCACATGTGTTCAAGGCGGTCTGCGAGATTCTTGGCATCATGAAGGCGAGGACAACGCCGCTTCACTCTCAGTCTGACGGCATGGTGGAGCGATTTATCAAGACTCTAGGAAGCTCTTGATGAATGAACGCCAGGACGACTGGGACGAACACATACCTCTAATAATGATGGCCGTACCGTTCGGCTGTCCACGAGACCATGGGCCGCACACCGCCCAGCGTTGTGCTTGGAAGAGAACTTCGGCTACCCAGTGACCTTTTACTTGGCAGCCCAGAAGAGGAGGAAACGGACGTGGACAACTATGCAGAAGAGCTTCGCCGCAGATTGAGGACCATCCATAGAAAGGTGCGCGACAAGATGGTGTTAGAAAGTGACCGGATGAAAACGCGGTACGATCTACAGGTCAGCGGAAGGACCTTCCAGGAAGGCGAGAAGTATGGCTGTATAATCCGGTACGGAAGAAGGGAAGGTCCCCAAAACTTCAAAACGATTGGGAAGGACCTTACAATCATCTCAAGGCTCAATGACCTGGTGTACCGAATCCAACGGATGCCCAGATCCAAAATGAAGGTCGTACATCTGGACCGGTTACTACCTTACGTCACCAGCGATGTTTCTGTTCGGGACGAACAGATCTGATAGGGGAGCAGTATAACGCAGCCAGTGTGCCATCTAGGAGAGGACGTAGGAACCTCAAGTTCTCCTAGTGGCCACTAGAAAGCGCTGGTGGCGTAATCCTCTAGCTCTTTGTAGAAAAATCGAGAAAGTTCCAGACTCTTTTCCACCGGTATAAACAGTGGGACCACAGAGAGTTGAGAGAGTTTTTCCAGTTACAAACGAAGTCACCAGTTTGTGAAAACTGTAGAAAAAGTAAACAAATGGAACTTTTGTGGTGTAAACTGTGAAGTAATTACTATTAAGTGTTATATTTTGTAATTTATTGTGTATAACAATAAATTGGTGTTTTCTTTCTTGAAGTTTAGAGTATTATATCTATATGAACCCACTTAAAACTAGTTGCAGTAGCTAGTTTAGAGGGAAAAACGTTACAATAATTTTTATGGATGTGTTTTCCTTTAAAATTGTTAAAAATTTTGAGTTTTAGTTCACCCAATTACCAAGGGTGGCGCCATAGTTAAATTTGATGTCTAGTCAACAGAATGCAGTATTCTTATTTTGCTACTTTTTCTACGCCGCTGTCCCCGAGTAAGGGGTTAATTAAACGTCTTAGGGCTGGATGTTTTGCAAGTCACTGTAGTATTTTGTAACAAATCAATTAGCAATATAATGTACTTGTACTATTTTATTTACATGTAATACAGCTTAAACAAAAATTTATTTTTCATAAACTAAATTTATTAAATCAGCTCAGCGACGTTAAATATGTGAATTTCTTTACGGACGATCAAAATGAAGCCACGGACCACCATTTCCAGCCACTGCCGACCGCAGCTCTAGAGGGAAAACGTTACTGTTCTTTCAGAAACGCTGGAAATTTTTACAAATAAAAGTGATAACAAACTGTTTGAGCCGTTTTCGAGAAAAACATGAAAAACTGAAAAAAACAAACAAAAAAATACAGTCGCATTTTGGTTGATGGGCTTTGCCCATCTTCGTGCCTGATGCAATGGTATAATTTAAACGGAAGATTAAATCCTGCATCTTTATGTTTTTAAGATATTCTGTTAACACAGACACCACAGATACACATAGACCCTCATACATCCTATTCGCTAAAAAACATAACATAAGTTTACATCTGTGCAGTTAGCATTCCAAGTTTAAACAAAACCGTGGAGCCTTTTTAAAGGAAACATGAAAAACGCCTGAAACTCATTATTAATTCAAATACATTACTGAATAATCTTGCACCTGAAAAAATAGGCATTATTTTACTAGCATTGTCCTAATCTATTATGCCGTAAACTTAACAAAAATTATATTTGTCTAAAATCAAAAAAATCGAACCAGTGATACAACCTAGCGAGATTTTGTAGAATTAAAACTAAAAAACAAAGTTCAAGGTTAAATGAGATTCAGTGGATAGATGGTGTTAATGGATGATATTTACATGTGATCTTTGTTAGATAAGTGAATAAAAATAAAAATAAAAAATTTCCTTTCCAAAATCCTGTTACTTTCTTCTTCTATTTATTAGAATATAAATATTATAGTTATAAAGCATCATTTTTAAGGATAGAGAGCATGTATCTAGGTAAATTTAAAAATCTAAATAAAATATACCAAAGTATTTTTACATAATTGTTGGTACAAGTGTGCCTTTGCTTTATTTGCAATTGATCACTGATCCCGAAGAGTAAGATCTGCCTTCGGCCACACAACTGAATTACATTCGTGAGAGAAGAAAAGACATCCTAACCGCTACAATCCTTACAAGCTTGGATCAGTTCTGTAAAGTTTCGAGATTTTACTACACACATCCTATAAGCGTAGAATTGGAAAAGTTTTGAGTAATTATGGCGCCTTCTTTGGGTTCACACTGATTCCTCCATATTTTTTTTTACATACTCCTAACTTAGGGGTTACCAACATTATCATTTTTATTCTAAGACAACATGTTTAACGATCCTTCTTAGATCGTAAAATGTAGTAAAAAATAATGTAATAATCATACATTATTAAACTAAAATGTAATTATTTCCATTCTATGGATTCGAATTAAAATTATTATCAAATATTTTTTATTAGTTAATATTAAGTTTTATAAATCGAATTTTTAAATTGCATTCTACAATAAAGGGGCCATCCTGCCAAGGCAGCAAAATCCCAATTGTTTCTGTAGTATCAAGTACTGGAAAATTAATAAAAAATATTGTAATCGATTTTATTTTAAAACAATAAATGGCTTATTATTATCATTACTATATTCCTAATTCATTAATATATTTATATCAAAATATTTATGATTGAAACATTTGAACATGTGATGTGGCTCGCATAAATTTTTACAAGTGACTATAGCAACTCTTATGTAATGGGATCTGAATCATTATAGATTCATAAGATCCAAAGAGCAGAGAAACACAAAATGAATCAATCTAATTACTCGCTACATAGGACAGACTAGGGTGGGAAATATATACATATATAATACATATGTACAGCCCAGCTAGCCTTACAAAGGACATTCTACCCGTCATACCCCTTTCCTCTTGGTACTGGAGGGGTAGTTTAAGGACCGTACCTACCCTTTCGGGTTTACCAGTCCCCCGTTGCAAGCAACGGGATCGTTTAACAAGAGAGGGATGTCACCACCATGGAGAGGCCCCTTAGTGCAATACCTCTCCATGGCACAAGTGTGGCACACCCCCCGCTTGACCCATTTAAGGGCAGGTTGAGATACGGTCAATCAGCGCGCAATTGATCCCATAAGGCGGTTCACACTTCACTCCTAGAAGTTAGGGAAGGCATCCTGTAGCAGGTCTGGTGAACCGCGGACACCCAGCAAATGCCTTTCAGCTAAGGGCTGGTACCGGGGTTTAATTTATATTGCGAGTATCCTCCCGCTCAACTCATGACCTCGGTCATTGGAGTAATTGCTTAAAATATGGCCACTACGAATCCAACCTCAATTGCAAGTAATTGGCTTAGAATATAGCTTGCGCCCGTAGTTCAGTAATTCATACTCTAACGAGCTTAGCCTGTCTGATCGCACCATCTATTGATTCCTGTCCATTGCCTCAAGTACAGGGGTACAGTAACCCAGGATACTTACAGGCAACCCTGCAAGGGGAAAGGATCAGGATAGGATTGGTCGGGGTGAGAGATTCACCATCCTGGAAAACCAGAGGCTGATTGTATCCCGAAGGGTGGGCAATGGTGAAGCCACATAACCACGCCCAACCTTACAAAAAAGACAGTTTTAAACCAGTTTACGACCAGTTTTGAACCAGTCAAGCAACCTTCTACTTACAACCTTCTCATCAGTCTGTCTCTATATATATCTCTCTCGCTACTTAATTACTATTGTAAAGTCCTGGCAGTTTTTGTACGTTCTTTCACTATACAGCATATTCAGCATTATTCTGCACATATTCTAGTTTATTTCCCCAAAATCCATTCTCTTTTCTTCTTACATCCATTATTCTTACATGAGAGGAAAGGACATCTTTACTTGAGAGAATAGCTTAAATTAGTCACCTCCCCCATCGCCACCACCATCACCTTCAAACCCCTCGAAAAATCAATTTTCCTAGAAAAATGTTTAAAGAAAAAAAAAAAGTGATAGGCATTTATCTGTTTAGGCAGTATATGAAGGTTACAGAAAATCTTGGGGGCCTTTTCAAGAATAAATTAAAAATATTCAGTAAATTCCCACAACAGATCGAAAGATTTTGTCGAAAACTAAAGTAGCAGATGCGATATATTAGTATCTAAACGAAATGCTAAATTTGAACGTCCTGCGATTTTTAGAAATATTTTGTTCACATCGACAAACACAAAATACATACAATGTTTTTTCGCACTCAGGGGACCTTAAAACGGATATTTCCTATAACAATTCGATATCGAAAATTTAACACGATTACAATATTTCCTCTTAAAGGGAGTAAGAGAAAGTAAAAAAAAAATCTGGTACGTAACAATCACACGACTCTTTCTTGCATCTGTTCATACAATATAAAAAAATAATTTTTTTTTAATTCAAATATTATTTATTTGTCCTAATATAAACATGATGGTGAACGATGGTTCAGTGAAAAATTGGTTAAAAAAAAATTATTTCGTTATGGGGTTTTAATTGACTGTAAAGTTTCAGGTATTTATTAAGAAAGATTCGAAATATTTGTT